>QJPP01005251.1:0-47637 GCA_003996215.1 Jaltomata sinuosa
CCACTCCGAGAAAATCCAAAACTAAATCGGAATCGGATTCGGATTTGGGACGGAATAACTTGACGTAGATAATTGATTTACTTTATCAAATATATTTTTCTCACAACAAAACCTCTCACGTGAATGAATATTTAAGAATGTGCAAATGTTTGTAGAGAAATTGGTTGCCAACGAACAGCAAATGGGTAACAATTACAGTTATATTTATGCTAAGCATTAACCAATGCTTACTACACCTTACTTAAGGTGTCCACTTGACATGTGGCAACCCTCATTATTGAGAGGTTGCTGCACTCTCTCCTCCACTTCCACGTGGAGGTGGAGGTGGCAACCAATCTCACCCCGCTAAGTATAAACTCGGGTATTGCGTAAATTCGTGGTAAAATAAATAAAATACTTTAAATATACCATAATTAATAGAAAATCATTTCCAATAAAACCTACTATATTATAATAATAAATTTTAAAATAACTAAATTTACTATCTCCGTTAAATATTACGGAGTATAAACACTTTATAAAATAAATACGTAAACACTTATATCGTATCAAATATATTTTTCATAAACCTTTAAAATATTGTGAAAAGGCAATAATAATATAATTTTTACCAAATTCAACTTTTAAATAACGTATTTTCAAATACACGCACGAGGCTAATAAAATTCTTAAGTTTAGGCTCGTAATTCGCCAACGCACGATTTCGATACTCAAGAATTCTCTCGGGATCCTCCCTTATTTTTTTATAACTGTTTCGGAACTGAAATGGCATTTTAAAACGTGACGTCGAGGCTTAAATCGCGTTTAACCCGACCCGGTTCGCGACCCGGTTCGCAACCCGTTTTCTGCCAGACAGTCCGCGGTAAAACAGTCATAACTCTTTACTCCGAGATCGGTTGGACGTGAGGTTTTGTGCGTTGGAAACTAGACTCGTAAACCTTCGATTTGGTATTTTGGGGGACTTCTAACTCTTTATATATTGGGAGAAAAGCCCCGAGACATTTGACCCAAAGTTCAGAAAATTTGTTAAAGGTCTTACGATAACTTTTGTCGATTTGCTTGACTTCAAAACTTAAACGTGGAAATGACCGGAAGGGTCATTACACCACCATAGAGAAGTCATCTATGAAGACTTCCAATGTGTTCTCCACCATATCAGAAAAGATAGACATCATGCATCTTTGGAAAGTTGCAGGAGCATTGCAAAGACCAAAGGGCATGCGTCTAAAAGCAAACGTACCGTAGGGGCAGGTGAAAGTGGTTTTCTCCTGATCTTCTGGGGCGATAGATATTTGGTTGTACCCCGAATATCCATCCAAAAAGCAGTACCAACCCCTGCCAGCTAATCTATCCAGCATATGATCTATAAAGGGCATGGGGAAATGATCATGTAGAGTCCAGGAGTTGAGCTTCCGGTAATCCATACAGACTTCCCACCCCGTGAAAGATCTTAATGGAATCATCTCATTTTTTTCATTAGCTACCACAGTCATCCCTCCCTTCTTAGGAACACATTGCACTGGGCTTACCCATTTGCTATTAGAAATTGGGTAGACCACTCCAACATCGATCCATTTGATGATTTCTTTCTTCACCACCTCTTTCATTGGTGGATTCAGTATCCGCTGGTGCTCAGTGGTGGGAGTGCAATCTTCTTCTAACTGTATCTTGTGAGTACAAATACCTGGCGGGATGCCAATAATATCCGCAATAGTCCAGCCGATTGCTCTCTTGTGTCTCCTCAGTATGGACAGTAAAGCTTCAACTTGTGTTCCAACAAGTTCTGCCGCAATGATCACAGGTAAGGTATCTTTATCACCTAAAAATGCATACCTCAGATGACCTGGAAACTCTTTCAACTCTAACATCGGCGCCTCATCAATAAAAGGCTTTGCAGGAGGTGTCGTCCTGTTCTTCAAGTCAAGATCTAATTTCTTTGGGGCGTAAAAATGTGACCCCATTCCAACCAGAGCATTTACAATTTCTTCATAATCTTCGATGTCATCATCATTGAAGTTCATCATAACCACTGCCAATGTCTCTACAACAAATGTCTCTTCAACAGAAATAATCACATCAGATTTGGTAACAACATCAATAACCTAGACGACATTCATGTCCCTCGGTTGCTTCATTGACTTGCACACATTAAATTTCACTATTTCATTGTTTAACCTGAAAGGCAACTTATTGCTCTCCATATCTACTAATACTCTTCCAGTTGCCAAGAAGGGTGATCCCAAAATAATAGGGACTTTAAAGTCCACTTCGCAGTCCAAAATCACGAAGTCTGCTGGAAAGATGAATTTTCCCACCTTCACAAGCACATCATACAAAATACCCACCGGCCGTTTAACCGATCTATCAGCCATTAACAATCTCATAATCATCGGTTTAGGGGCTCCTAAGCCCAACTGCCGGTAGATAGCCAACAACATCAAGTTTATGCTAGCCCCCAAGTCACAAAGAGCTTTTGCAAAATTAAACTCCCCGATGGTGCAAGGAATAGTGAATGCACCTGGGTCTTCTTTCTTTAGGACTAGCGACCTTGATGAAATGGCGCTACAATGGTGGAGGTTGTCTTCTGGTTCAAAACTTACCAACCTCTTCTTTGTGATCAAGTTCTTCATAAACTTGGCATAATCGGGCATTTGTTCAAGCGCATCAACCAGAGGGATATTCACAGAGATTTGCTTGAGCATGGTGATAAACTTGTGGAATTTCCCGTCTTCCACCTTCTTTTTTATCCTCTGAGGGAAAGGAGGAGGAGGCTTTGGCATTTGTTTTTGAAGTTTATCAACTTCCTTGCTCTTCTCCGTGAGCAATTTAGAATCATCCTCTACCAAAGTGGGTTTTTCAACATGAACACCCACACCCTCATCACTCACCTTTTCATCATCAATGAGCTCATCTTCATCAATAACATCACCTTTCTGCTTTTGAATTATCGGATGTGATTTCGGTAATGTCTTACCACTTCTTGTGGTGATCGCCATACAATTCCCGTTGTTCCTCAGGTTTTGAATGGTGTCACTCGGCAATGTACCAGCTTTCATTTGATTCAGAGACGCTGAGATTTGACTCATTTGTTGCTCTTACTGCTTGATTGAGGTGGAATGAGAATCCACCAACTGACTGATTGATGATAATTCAGATTTCATTTCCTTGACTCCGGAGTCAGTAGATTCCACCTTCAACAACATCTTCGCCATCATATTCTCCAATTTGGACGTCCCTGTCTCATTGCTAGCTCTTTCCTGATTACCAGGTGGTACGTACAACCCACCTCTATCAGTTTTATTTTTCCAGTTCCCCTGATCACGATCTCTGTAGCCAACTTTTTCATAGTAGTTGTCCTTCTGATAGTTCTGACCTTGGTTTCCCTGGCCATTGGCCTGGAAACCCCCCAAATAATTAGCCTCCTTATCAGATTCATACTCTACTGCTCTACCTTGGAAACCCACAACTTTCACTTTCTCAATACCTCCTGACAACAAATGCTTTGTCAGTAGGTCCATTTGCATTTTCAGATGGGCCATATCTTGGTCCCGATCTTCCTCCTTCCTGCGCTGCTCTACTGACATACCAACTGCATAAGTGCTAGCTTCTACCTATGTATCCCGTGTATTCCAGGCCCTATTGGTTTTGGTGAGCCGGTCCAAAATAGTTGTGGCCTCAATAAAAGTGAGACCCATAAATGCTCCACCTGCTGCGTTATTCAGTGTCGGCTTGGTAGCCAAATTCAGTGCCCTATCGAATGTCTGCATCAAAAAATTATCGGTCAACTGATGGTTTGGGCATTGTGTCAGATTTTTCTTGAACCGCAACCAGGTCTCATGTAAGGCCTTATGAGGTTGTTGCCTGAAATTGCTGATTTTGTCTCTCAACTGTATCATCCTAGAGGGAGGAAAGAACCTCTCTAGGAAAGCTCATTTCAACTCTCTCCAGGTTGTGATAGAGTCGGGGGTTAGCTCTGTCAACCATAATGCTGCCTCATCAGACAGAGACAACAGAAACAACCTGAGCCTGATCGCTGTCTGAGTCACTCCAGGCAATTCGAACGACTTGCAGATACCCACAAAATTCATCAGGTGTCGGTTTGGATCATCACCAACAACACCACGGAACAGTCCCTTTTAAGTTCAACTGTTGAATCATCGTGCTAGTAATGTTAAACTTAGCTCCAGGCGATAGCGGAGGAAGAACAATGGCGCCCGTAGCACCAACTCCATCCAAGTTGATATCCTCATCATCATCCAAAGCATACTGCCTTGGTTGCTGTCGACCTCTACCTCGCTGTTGTGGCCTCTGATCGGCTGGAGCATTATTGTTAACAATATCCGCCGATCTTCCCTCGCCTACTATAGTCTCATCATCCAACCCAACATCATCCTCAATATCATCAGCATTCAAGTGTAGGTGGGCTTGCTGAGCTGCAGTGTGTCTCACTGCCTATTGTTGTTGTGCATTCATGGTTTGCCTTAATGTTCTAGCAAGCTTGGAATCGTAGGGTAATGTTGGTTCACCCGAGCGCCGGGTACTTGGTATGCAAAACTATGTACCCTGTGAAAAAAAATATAAAACAAAAACAACAAATAAAAGTAAGTCAGGAAAGTATGACTAAGAGTCAAATAAACACACCGGACTTAATAAACAACCGTATGCCCCGGCAATGGCGCCAAAATTTGATACGCCCAAATTACACTTCAATTAAGAAGCGCAAGCGGTCGTTGTCAAATATAGAACTCAACCAAGGTTGGGGTCGATCCCACAGGGAATAAAGTGTAAATTAAGTCATTAGTAGTTTAGTTGACTAGTAATCGATAGTTCCCGGTGATTTGGGGGGCGGGGTTATAATTATCAACTTTCAAACGATTTAGACAACAATCGACGAATTTACAAGAGTTTAAAAGCAATATGAGAAGTGAACTAGGGTAGTGTTCACCATGGCGTCGTAACAATTTTGATTTAAAGCTTAGTCGGGTTCTTTCTATATGTCTATCACGATGTGATTGAATTTATGTTATCATCTAAGCGTCTCTCAACCAAATAGACAAATTTCCTTTCCAATTCTCTCGAACTTGAAAAGATAAAATTTCTCATTTCAATCCAAAACATCAAGTAGATCAATGTTGCTAAAGCATTAATCATAAGACGAGAGTTAAAAGTCTCAAATACTCGTTGTTAGTCAAATTTACCCGATTTTAATCTCTTAGTTCTAGCAAATTAACCCTAGGCATGTCCTAATGTTTGCAACCATTAGAAAACGTTAATAACACATGATTAACAACGTGAACAACATATAAATCAACCCAACGCTACCCAAAATCTATATTGTTACTTTTGCCATGGCTCCCACAACCCTAGTTGTGGGAAGTTAGCCACTCATGCTAGCAAAACGAAGTAGAGAAATAATAGTATTCATATGAGAAGAAAGAATTCTTACAATAGAAAATTATTACTTTACTTTAAACTTCGTAGAATCCGAGCACCAATGGTGAAAATCCCAAGGAAGAAGACAAAGATATTATTTTCTTTGTTCTTTTCTCTCAAAGTTGCTCTCAAAAGAATAATACGTCGCAAGTGTCGGATGCTGAATGTTAAAAATAACCCTAACACTGGGTATTTATATTAGTCCAGGAAAATAAAGTTCCAAAAAATAAAATAGTAATCCCGCTGTTGCTTTTGACAGCTTGGCTTGACAGTTCGTCAAGCCTGTGACGGACCGTTGCTCCATCCATCGCCAGTATCCAGTGCATAATCTCCATTTTCTCTAACTTGACGGCCTCCCTGACGGTTCGTCAGGCTGTTGATGGACTGTCACTTAAACCATCACCACTATCCATTGATTCAGTGTCATGCTGCCTCATCCTTACACTTGGCTGACGGTTAGTCACATGTGTGATGACCCATCAAGCCAACCGTCACCCATATCCAGAGCCTCCTCTAGCTACTGCTAGGCTTGGTGGCTCCCCTGACGGTCAGTCACCTGTGTGATGACCCGTCAGGCCCTCCGTCATGCCTAACCAGTGTGACTTAGCTTGAGTAGTTTTCACTCATTTTCTATCTTTGTCTCCATTTCCTGCAAATACAACATAAAAATATCAAAAACCACCAAGGTTGCTTAAAAACTTGCGAGTATTCTTAGTTAAAGGCGTCAAATGTGCCGTAGAATCCCGGCACATCAATAACAGAGAAAGATCAGTGGTTCTGATAGTGGGACCAATGGTCAGAGGAAGGGGTAAAGGCAGGGGAAGAGGCAGTGGGAGAGAAACACCCTCTAGGGTTGGAGCTCAGGCAGCTGCAGGAGCGAGAATAGTGATCCCTTCCTCACCCCAGGATGATATTGAGGAGGAAGTGGAGGTTGTTATTGAGAAGGGCGCGAAATAGGTGAAGGCGACATCGGCTGGAGCTGCAGTCCTTCCCCCTGTATTTCCTGAGGCATTTCAGTAGGTATGGACTTTTCTAAGTAGGCTAGTGGGTGTTGGAGCTAATCCTACAGGTATTGTGGATGAGGTTCTTGGCACTCAGTAGGCTATCATGATGGTTTCTAGGATAGATGTGACATCGGGTACTAATGACTTTTTCTGTCCGATGCTAGGTCCGGTTATGACTGGGAATAAGCATGCGATGCTGACTAATTTTTAGTAACTGAAACCTCCTACATTTTAGGGTACTGAGAAGGAGGATGCTTATGAGTTTATCCTAGATTGTTATGAGAGGCTGCATAAGCTGGGAATTGTGTAGCAACATGGGGTATATTTTGTCATTCCAGCTTTAGGGTGATGTCAAGCAGTGGTGGAGGTCTCATGTGGAGTGTCGACCATCAACTTTGCCTTCGCTGACTTGGGCGGAGTTTCATGCTCTTTTGTTAGAGAAGTATGTGTCCCGCACTCTGAGGGATCGTAAAAAGGATTAGTTTCTATCCCTTGAGCAAGGTAACATGTTGGTCTTAGCCTATGAGACCAAATTCCATGCATTGTCCCATGTTGCTACTCAGCTTCTGGGTATAGAAGAGGAGAGGATTCATCTATTTGTGAAGGGCCTGAATACTGAATTGCAGGTGTTGTCTGTGCATATGATTTCAGCAGGGAAGAGTTTCAACGAGGTAACAGATTATGTGAAGAAGCTAGAGGGGGTTAAACAGGTCGGGCAGGCTAAGGTGTTAGCCAAGAAGTTTTAGAATGATGGAAATTTTAGTGGTTCATACCCCAGGGGTCACAACCAGCAGGTATATTCTGCTCGTCCTATTTAGTCAGCCTTGCCAGCTTCTACAAGTGTTCGTTCGGGAGCCAGTCAATTCTTAGCTCCTAGATTCTAGGGGCTTCTAATACTTCTACTAGCAGGCCTACTCTTGACCGCAAATGCTTTCATTGTTGTTATTTGGGTCACTTCAAGAGGGAGTTCCCTCACAGGTAGGCAGGTAATCAGACACAACAACAGTCTAAGGTTGTCGTTCCAGCAGCTAGAGGTAGTTATGCTAGGGGTCGTCCACAGGGTAGGCGAGGTAACTTTCAGAGAGGCAGGGGAGACAAAGGGAATGGTGGTGCGTGACGTGGTGTGGCATAACCAACCATCCATGGAAGTTTCTTGAATTGATGACCGAGCTCACTGTTATGCTTTTCCAGGTAAGTCTGAAGCTGAGGCGTCAGACGTAGTGATCACAGGTACAATTCTAGTATGTGATAGGATGGCTTCTATACTATTTGACCTAGGTTCTACTTATTCATATGTGTATGTGAATTTTACTTTAGGTCTGGATTTGGTTTGTGATGTCCTTGATTCCCCTATTCATGTTTCTACCACGGTTGGAGAGTCTGTGATAGTGACCCATGTTTATCGTACTTGTCCTGTGATGTTTGTGGGGTTGAAGACTTAGGTAGATTTGGTTATTCTGGATTGTTGGATTTTGATGTTATTTTGGGTATGACTTGGTTATCTCCATGTCATGCTGTGTTGAATTGTAATACTAAGACTGTAACTTTAGAGATTCCTGGTAGGGATAGGCTAGAGTAGGAAGATATGTACAGGCCTCAGCCGGTTAAGATCATATCATTTGTTCGGGCTAAGAAGTTAGTGAGGAGAGGTTGTTTGGACTTCTTGTCTCATCTCTGGGATAATAGTGTGGAGTCCCCATTTATTGAGTCAGTTTTTATAGTTTTAGAGTTTCAGGAGGTATTTCCGATGGATTTGCTTGGCATGCCTCCGGATAGAGACATTGACTTTTGTATAGACTTGGAGCCAAGCACTCATCTAATTTCTATTCCTCCTAACTATATGGCTCTGGCAGAGTTGAAGGAACTGAAGACTCAGCTTCAGGAACTCCTAGATAAAGGCTTTATTCATCCCAGTGCTTCACCGTGCGGTTCTTTGGTTTTATTTGTGAAAAAGAAGGATGGTAGTATGAGGATGTGTATAGACTATAGGCTACTGAATAAGGTTACTATACGAAACAAGTATCCTTTACCCCACATAGATGACCTGTTTGACCAATTTCAGGGTGTATCCATGTTCTCAAAATTGACTTAAGGTCAGGGTACCATCAGCTAAAGATTAGGCTCGAGGATATCCCTAGGACGACATTTTGGACTCAGTATGGGCACTATGAGTTTCTAGTGATATTTTTTAGGTTGACCAATGCACCAGCGTCATTCATGGGTTTGATAAATTGGGTGTTCAAATCATATCTGGATTCATTCATCATCGTGTTTATAGATGACATTTTGATTTACTCCAAGAGTAAGGAGGAGCATGCTGAGCATCTTCGCATTGTTTTGGATATTTTGAGGCACCAAAAATTATATGACAAGTTTTCCAAGTGTGAATTTTCGTTGACTTTAGTCTCTTTCTTAGGGCATGTGGTGTTATAAAATGGGGTGATGGTGGATCCCCATAAGATTGAGGAAGTTAAGAGTTGGGTCCGGCCTAGCTCTGTGACTGAGGTTAAGAGTTTTGTGGGGCTTTCAGGCTAGTATCGCAGGTTTGTCAAGGATTTTACATCTATTGCTACCCACTTAACAAGTTTGACTCAGAAGGAGGTACCATTTGTATGGTCCGACAAGTGTAAGGAGAGCCTCCAAAATATAAAGACATTTCTTACTATAGCTCACATTATTTCATTGCCGATTAAAGGTAAGGATTTCATTGCGTATTGTGATGCTTCATATTCGGGTTTGGGTGTTGTGTTAATGTATGACAGGAACATTATAGCGTATGCTTCAAGGCAGTTAAAGCCTCGTGAGAAGAATTACCTAACTCATGACTTGGAGTTGGCAGCGGTGGTCTTTGCACTCAAGATTTGGGGGCACTACCTGTATGATATCAAGTGTGAAGTGTTCATAGACCATCATATCTTGCAACACGTGTTTACTCAGAAGGACTTGAATCTAAGGCAGAGGAGGTGGATGGAGTTGTTGAAAGATTATGATGTGACAATCCAATATCATCCGAGCAAGGTTAATATGGTGGCAAACACACTAAGCTGGAACACGGTTAGCATGGGCAGTTTGGCTTGTTTGAGGGTGTCCAAATGACCACTGGCTAAGGAGATTTGGGCTGTAGAATCTAAGTTCATGCAATTGGGCATCTCAGAATAGGGTGGAGTGTTTGCCAGTATTGAGGTCAAATCCACATACATAGAAGAAATAAAGGCTAAGCAGATTTAGGATGCACAGTTGAACAAGCTTCGGATCAAGGTAGAGTATCCGGAGAGTTCGGGGATGCCACATTAGGCGTATATGGGGTGATGAGCTTCAGGGGGAGGATTTGTGTTCCTCGGGCCGATAACATAATTAAGAAGGTGTTGGTATAGGCTCATGGTTTATGATATTCGATTCATATGGGCATAACAAAAATGTACCACGACTTGAGGCAACTTTATTGGTAGCCTAGGATCAAAAGAGACATAGCTGATTATGTGTCATAGTGTCAAAACTGTCAGCAGGTCAAGTATGAGCACTAAAGGCCTACATGATTTCTTCAGAGAATGCCCATTCTCGAGTGAAAGTGGGAAGGGATAGCCATGCATTTCATGGTGGGTCTTCCTAAGACCTTGGGAAAGTATGACTTTATTTGGTTCATTGTGGACAGGCTGACCAAGTCAACTCATTTCATTATGGTTAGGGTGGACTATAATTCACAGTTGTTGGCTAAGATCTATGTTAAGGATATTATGAGATTGCAGGGGGTGCCACTCTCAATCATTTTAGACATGGGTATGCAGTTTACCTCTATGTTTTGAGGTAAGTTGCATGAAGAGTTGGGCACTCAAATCACTTTTAGCATGGCATTTCATCCTCAGACAGACGGTCAGTCAGAGAGAACAATCCAGGTATTGAAAGACATGCTGAGAGCATGCGTGATCGACTTTGGGGGTCATTGGGACCAGTTTCTACTGTTGTGTGAGTTCTCATACAATGATAGATACCACTCCAGTATTGACATGGCGCTATACTAGAGGGGATGCAGATCACCCATAGGGTAGTTTTAGATAGACGATGTGAAGCCTTTTGGCATGGACTTGGTAAGAGAAGCTCAGAAAAAAGTAAGGAGAATTCAAACCAAGTTGCTAGCATCCCAAAGCAGGCAAAAAGATTATGCAGATCACAAGGTAAGAAACATGGATTTTCAGGGTGGTGAGCATGTATTATTTAAAGTATCACCAATAAAGATGGTTATGCGATTTGGCAAGAAAGGCAAGCTCAACCCTTAATATATTAGTCCATTCGAGGTTCTCGAGATTGTAGGGCCAGTGACTTATACATAAGCAATGTCACCCAGTCTATCCAGAGTCCATCCAGAGTCCATCCAGTCTTTCATGTATCCATGTTAAAATGATACCATGGGGATAGGGAATACATCATTAAGTGGGATTCAATTTTGCTATATAAGGATCTTCAATATGAAGAGAACCAGTTGCGATTCTTGATCGGGATGTATGGAAGTTGAGGACATAGGAGATCAAATAGGTGAAGGTTCAATAGAAGCATCATCCAATTGAGGAAGCCACTTGGAAAACCGAGAAGGATATGTGGAACAAGAACCCTCACTTGATTGAGGATCCAGGTACTACACTTTCCCTCTTTTATTTCATCTTTTTGGTTTGATCATTCAGGGATGAACAATGGGTAAATTAGTATTTGTTGTAACAATTGGGTCTATCATAATGATGGGTAAACCTTTCATGCCAAGTTTCGAGTTAGAAAACTTCCGTGTTTAGAAGTTTGAAATTTTGGGATAGGCTAGTCTTAGGCGGTTTCTGAGCAAGGTATGGTCAGGGAAATCTAACTAAGGATTGGGTCATATATCTTGTAGTGAGATAGTTTTTCCGTTAGTAAAGATTTTAAGGAGTCCGGGGACTTTTCAGAAATGAATTCGGGTAAGTAGAACTCCTGGTATTAAGGTTGACGTGAAGGAGTTATTCCGGAACGTCAAGATTTAAGGTGTGTTGTAAAATAGGCACTTTTGTGGAATTTTTCGAGATTTTTTCCCATGTCAACCACTATAGCGATTGACATTGTGCTACCGTAGCCTTCGCTATAGTGGAGAACTTTCTGCTACAGCGGAAGTCAACAATGGTCAGCATTGCCATAGCAGTCGGTTCTGCTTTGGCAGCACTGCTATAGAGGTGTACGGACTACTATAGTGGAATAAGTCAGGTTTAATGCAGATACTTCCCCAAAATATTAAATTTTTCCTCAAGAACATTTTGGAGAAGGGCAAGGGCAATTTGGGTCATTTTAACTCCATTTCCACCATTTTTTTGTCCCAACGATAAGGATTTTACTTCTCTAACTTAGTACTATATTTTCTATGCAGTAGAAAACTAACTGCGGGTTTGGAGGAAGGTTTGGGTTAACCTAAGAATATGGAATCGGGGGAAAATAGGGGATTCTAGGGTGTTAAGTTCTTGGGTCCTGAATATTATTGTGGGGTTATGGTCTGTTCACCATAATTCGCTAAATTTAATCGTAAAAATGGTAGTTTAGGTCAAATTAGTGGTGGGAAATCCCGGGAATGGGTGGAATGATTATATTTTTGGCCTGGGGATTGGAATTTTGTATAATTTGGGTATTTTAGGCTAGTAAATAGATTATAGTTGTTTGTAACTGTGTTTAGACCAAGAGCAAACTAAATCTACGAAAAATGGGAAGGCTCCCGTCTACTGAAGTTTCCAAAAGAAATTCGAGGTAGGTGATGGTTAATGTTTTCCAAATGCAATGTATATACATGTAACTATAACTTAGTATTGTATGTGCTTTTGTGCTTAGAGAAGCAAGATTGAATATCCAAGTGTCTGGGGTGTCAATTATGTGAAATAAACTTGATTATTGCATCTTAGTTTTAAAGGGTGTTTTCTATTAATATTAGTATTGATTATTGGTTTTTTGTGATAGTAACGGTTGGCTGGGGTACCACGCCTGGTACGGGATACTAACGGTTGGCTCAGGTACCACACCTGGAACAAGATAATAATGGTTGGCTCGGGTACCATGCCTGGTATGGGTTATAAATATTAGTTGGCTCGGGGACTACGCGTGGTACGCGTTTAATATGCATTGTTGATTGTATATTTTATGGTTCCATAAATGGACCGAGTTAAATTGCTGAATTTGTGATTTATTATATTAATCTGTGAGAGGCCGGGTTGTTACACTTAAATGTGGGGTTCGTCCTGGGGTGGACCGGGCATTGCATGTTAACATTAGGTGTTGGGCTAGGGATCCTTAGTTGGTCTGTGAATGAAATAAGGGGAAATGTCTTGTTTGTTGTTCATGGTTAAATGATTCTTGAACCAATTTTTATGTGGTTGATAAGTTAAAAGGTAGGATGAGAGCCTGTAATTTTGTTATTGGTTATTACTATATGTTTGTACCACCTTACTCAGTTTTGGTTTATTGTATTTATATTATTTGTTAGACCTAACCGATGATCCTACCAGTACATGGTGGTTGTATACTGATTCTGCACTTGTTTTCCCTTTATGAGTACATGACATCTTTCAACGGCTCCTACGCAACCTCTGATATAGTCCCAGAAATTCCAGATTCTAAGGGTGAACTGCTTCTTCTGAGCTACCATGGTTTCTCTAGTACATTCTCTAGTCCGTTGTTTGGACTTAGACTCTGTTGTTTTTGGGGTTGTATCTCCGTTTTCTAGAAAATAGTACATGTTTTAGTGTGGTGACTTTCAGTTCTAGGGGTATTTCCGCAGGATCTTGTCTTTTTTCTATTTTCATAGAGAATGTTAGTTTAATAATGCAAACTGGTTTTGAGCTTCTAGACTTTACTAAGTGTTGGGTTGACATTTGTACTCTTATTCGGAGGTTCCGAGTGGGTTCCACTAACGGCGGGTTGGGTCATTACAATCTTGCAATTGAGGTGAAATTACCCTCTTCTGTCCTTTCGTTGTTGCTGTACCTAGTGGGAATATCATTCTGGTAACCTTTCAATTTTCCAACCATGAGCACAAGAACACTCCAAAATCCTATTTCACATATCTGAACTCAATTTTCCAGAGTTTGTGGATGCTCCATGATTTTTGAGGCTCTCCTTCATTTCATCATTTTCATGCCATTAAGGTCACTGTTCTCTTTAATTTGAGTATACTAAGTGTTTTATTTGCACTCTAATATTATGTTGTCTTTGTCATAGCCTTTGAGTTTTTATTTGAAATGTATCGATATTTTGTTTATCCCTATAATGTGTAATAGAACATTGATGGGTTCGTATGTATATTGTTGCATCTGCTTGTCTGCAATAGAGAGAATGTATTTAGGGATTTAGATGCATAGGATGTTGTGTATATGTTCCATTTAGTGACATAATTTTGTGGACTCCTCTTTGTTCTATGTCCATCTTTTACTTGTTTAGTATGTTTGAATGCCAAGCCGTCCTTATGTTTTTTATTTTATAATGAATATTTTGATTTATGTAGGATCTCGATTAGTGAGTTATTTTGAGTTCCATATTATCGATATTATAAGATTTTTCTGTGATCCAGTTATTTGTTATCATACACGTAGCTATGAACTTGCTTTTTGACCAAACTGGAGAAGAACAATTGTTCCTTCCTTCACTCATTTTAGCTGAAAATCCAATTAAGAAATGTTCTTTTGGATGTAAATTTGCATTTACCTCTAACAGTTAACTTGCTGAGTCATATTTTTTTGAAGTTACTTTGAGTTGAGATCCTAGCAAACTTAAGTGATTCTCATCGTCTATCCTCAAACACGTGTGTTAACAAACTGAAGCTTCACACATATTTCTGCTATTTTAGATGCATACGTGTTTACACATAATGTTGACCTAGTATGAATCAATCATCCATTATTGGGTTACAACTGCAGGGAAGAAGATAAAGATGGGTATTTGTATTCATCCTGAGTGTTCATGGACAAGGTTGGACAATTATAACAAATAGATCTAATTACAAAATCTCTTTTGAGCATATAAAGTCAAAAAAATAGTTCTTTCTTTGTTTTATAATTTAGTAACTTCAAAAGAGTGTCATAGTTTGGTGCCACAATCATTTTTCGCTTTTAATAAGACAGATGTGCATACAACCCCATCCTTGTAGTATTAGACTATTAGTGCTCTTGTAGAGGAAAATTTATCACCCGTGGACTTATTGATAAATATGGAGTATCATGGTATTCCGATCACTCATATTTCCTCTTGTTACAAGGTATTTAGAATTTTATTTTGTCTTCCTAGGATTTACTTTTGTCATATTGTGTATTCATGTTTCTCTAACCATATGCCTGAATTTTATGGCCTTCCTTTAGAGCCTATTTGGATTGGCTTATTTTAGGTGCTTTTAAGATAAAATAGCTTTTAAGCACTTTTGTAGTGTTTGAGTAAATTAAAAAGTGCTTTTTGGTACTTGTTCTTAAGTCAAAATAATCAAATTAAGCCAAAAGTCATAATTTAGAAATCCTAACTTATGGCTAAAAGACAAAACCAATAAGCCAATCCAAATAGACTCTTATTATCTTCATGCCTTGTTTTTGATATTTGTATATTCTTTGAAGTTGAAGTGACGACTTGGACTTAAAATAGAAATTTCATTCTCAGTCAACCCTGAAACATGCATGTTTTCTTACATTCTACATGGTTTAGCTAAAAAAATCTATTTCTTGAAGAAGAGGAGGGAAAAGAGATGAACTCCTTTCCTCCAACTAGTGAGAAATGGATCTATTCAAGTACCTTACCTGGTTGTTATGTAGGTGCCTTCTTGAGGTTGTGTTTGTAACTGTCATCTTTTCTTATAACTGTTTATTTTAGCTAATATTTTCTCAACAAAAATTATCTTTTAGTTGCTACCAGTATGTATCAAGTTGTGTTATTTAGGCACCTAAAAGTGAAAGCATTAAAGAGATTTATGGTAACTTGATAAATCATTAAATTATCTAAAGCCTAAAAGTAAATTAATGTGCTTATTTCCTTATTAACCATTAAGTTTTGTTTCCAATTATACTTTATTTGCAGTTCTCCATAAGTTGCATGTAGTTAGTTGTTTTTCTTATGGGGTTTGATAGTATTTATAGTGTAAACATCAAAATGATGGTTCATGAATTTCAAATAATGATTGTGGATATTGTTGTAGTCGAATTGACTGTTTTGTAGTTTCTGATACTTGCTTCTGAATTGCATTTGGTAGGTTGATACTCCAACAATGGATCATCTCAAGGATCACAACCTGATGCAGATTCTATAAATACCACAATGTGTTAACTACTCTATTCTTTTCTCTTACTCTTTTTCTAATTTTTGAGTCCCTTTAGCTAATCAACATCATAATTGATTTTTGTTAGACGTCTTGACCCCAATTTCAATGATGACGATCTTAGGCAACCTTTTGCACAGTATAGTGAAATAGTTTCTATGAAAATACCTGTTGTGAAAGGGTATGTGTTTGTGCAATTCGCAAATAGGTAGCTTGTCGATTTTTACTTTTCAAGTCGTTATGTATCTTATTAGACAGTAAATATTCAGTAGCAAATCTATTTAATTTTTTGTGGAAGGAATGATGCAGAGGAAGCCTTACAGAAGTTGGATGGAACTATCATTAGCAAGAAAACAATGTCTCTTTCTTGGAGTCGAAGCCCAGTAAAAAACATGTATTATCTTTTTCTTTCACCAATCACCTTATTGTCTCTTCATTGTTGTTGCTTTGAAGTTTGTCTTTAGAAAAAAAATCCCTAAACACTCAATCAAATTCTTAGAACAAGTCATAAATCTAGTGGCTAGTATCTGTCATGTCTCATAGTTATATTACTCTCCAACTTATGAATTCTATTAAAGTGCCACCATCAGCAGTAGGTCAACATGTTAAGAGAAACTAAAAACAAAAAATTAAACATTTTGGTAAGTAAGAAGAAACTATTCAAGAAAAATGTTAAAAAGAGAGATACGAAAGATGAAAAGAAGAACAAGAAGTAACAGTAGCAGTTATGTTTCTGTAACCTTAGCCCTTGGCTCTAACAACTGTTTGAATAACGTTGAGGCCTTTAGGCCAATTAAGTTGTTCAATGAACTTGCATGGTACCATCATATTTTTGTCCAAGTAAATGGCAGAGTAATTAGGAACTGAAACTCTAGAATGAACTCTCTTATTTTTTTAACTAAAATTTTGTGTGATTTGGTTGTGTGCACATTTCATTATCTAATTTTTTTTTTATATTTTACAGGATTTGGAGCTTACGTTTACAAGTCAAGTTGCAACCGAAGATTTCAAAAGAGTTTGACAAATTTGTTATCATTTTGCTAAGACTGTTAGACAAAACATTATAGTATTTGCTACGGATGTTAGCCTTTGTGGGCTTATGAGTTATGTTATAGTAATTTAACATACATTTTTTTTCTGTAAACAGTAGTTCTAGTGAGATGTTACTTCATATTTTTAATTAATACTAGTGATAGCTTTGTTTATATTTTTTAATACTACTAGTTCTTTTGTTGAAATTGTATACAGACATTTAGGGACCAGAATCTGCTTCTTTCTTTAAGAACCATATTTTTTATCGGAAAAGACCTTTAAGGACCAGTTGAGCTTGTCCCTAAATATGTTAGGCACCAATTGATCTCTGTGTTTAGGGACCAGAAATATGGTCCTTAAAGCATTTTAGGGACCAGGTTTTTTCTAGTCACCGTAACTCTTTAGCAACTGATAATTAAATCTCGTCGCTATAGGGCTTTAACGATGGAGCCTATAGAGATGGGCAGCGACCAGATTTTTCCCATCACTATTGACTTTTAGGGACCAGAATCTGACTTTAGGGACCATTTTTCTTATCCTTAGTAGCCATTTTTCTTGTAGTGTATGAAAAGGCAGTGAGATGATTGATCAAGCCACCGAGACGAATAGGGCATGGTACACATGAGAATCTAAAGTTTCTGCTAGAACTTATGCTATAGGTATGTCCACCGAATAGCGTAAGATAGAAGAGAAGTGAGATTAAGAGACAGCTCAGATGAAAACTGACATCAGCCTCATTGCAAAGCATTAAATCGGGGCCGAGGCTAAAAGGTTAATGCAGTTGGTTCACAAGGTAAAGCACCAAGATATGATGACTCTGATTCTGATGATTAGGCAAACTACTTGAATAATTAGGTGGTCAGTTTTTGGGCCGAAACCAAGGATCTAATCAAGATACTTGGCGCCAAGGTCAAGGGAATCAAGGTCAGAACTACAACAAGGACAACAACTACAACCGATCAGGGTACAGAGATAGGAGTAAAGGCAGAGATAGAGATGGTGACTAGAAGAAGAGGGATGGATATAAAAATGATAGAAGTGGTTTGTATATTCTACCTGGTGACCATGAAGGAGAGTCAAGCATTTTGAGGATGGACGACATGTTGGCCAAAGTTTTGAAAATGGTACAGACTACTGATGATAGACTTAAGGAGATTCATGCGGATATTTCTTGGACAAACCAAAAGGTTGAGTCACATGCTACTGCTATTAAACAGATTGAGCAGTAGTTGAGCCAAATTTCTGTAGCTCTAAACCTACACCATAAAGGTACACTTCCAAGTAACGTAGTCCAGAATACAATAAATGATGGTCAATGCATGGTTGTGACTACTAGAAGTGGTAAGATAATTGTTGACTCTTCTATGCATATAGTTGCTGATGATCTGGCCGAGCCCGAGTTGATTGATGTTGAAAAAGTGGTTGAATCTGAATAAAATGGTATGGATAAGAATCCGATGGAGAAGCTCCCTACAATTGGTGAAAACAAATCTATAGCTCAAAAGGGAAAGGGAAGGAGGTCCCTTAGATTCCAACTCCTATTTAACAACCTCTTCCACCTTTCCCACTGAGATTGAAGAAGAAGGCAGAGAAAGGGAAGTATCAAAAGTTTATTTTAGTGTTGAAGAAACTCTCTGTGAACATCTCTTTGATTGAAGAACTTCAGCAAATGTCTCGCTACACCAATTTTATGAAGGATCTAATGACTAAAAAGAGGAACTTGAGCTTCGAGCCTGCTGATAATTTGCACCGCTATAGTGCAATATCTTCTCGGTCTCTTATGGAAAAAAAGAAAGATCCTGGAGCGTTCACCATTCCATGCACCATAGGAGCCTTCAACTTTGCAAAGGCCTTGTGTAATTTAGGTTCTAGTATTAATATCATGCTGCTAGCAGTGTTTTGATAGTTGGGCTTAAGAGCCCCTAAACAAACATCAATGTGGCTTCTTATGGCAAATTGCATGATGAAGAGGCCTGTGGGTATTCTCTATGATGTTCTTGCAAAGGTTGAGTCTTTCATCTTTCCAGTGGACTTTCTGATTCTTAATTGTGAGGTTGATTTTGATGTCCCCATTATCTTGGGGTGACCATTTCTTGCCACTGAACAATCTTTAGTTGACATGAAAACTGAACAGATGAAATTTTGGTTGAATGATGAAGAAGTGATTTTCAATATTTATCAGTCCATAAAGCAGCCTAATGACATGCATGTGGTCTCGGTGATTGATGTAGTTGATTAAGAGATGCCACTAGTACCTATTGAGGAGAGATTTGGGGTTGAAGAACTTATTGCTGTGATTATAAATTTTGATGGAGATGACATAGAGGTATATGATGAGATGCTTAATGCACTCACAGGTATAGGTTCCTACACTTGAGACCAATTGTATTCCTAGCATTGAGCATCTGAACAGGCTAAATCTACCTATGTAAGAGGTCATCAAAAAGGAAATCATTAAGTGGTTAGATGCAGGTGTGGTTTATCCTACTGAAGATAGTAAATAGGTAAGTCCAGTCCAATATGTGCTGAAGAAGGGTGGAATCACTGTGGTTCCTAATGCAATGAATGAGCTTATTCTGATGAGGCATGGACTATAGAAAGTTTAATGCGTGGACTGAAAAAGATCACTTCCCGATGCCATTCATGGATTAGATGTTAGACCATCTTGCTGGTAGAGGATGGTATTATTTTTGATGTTTTTTTGGGGATACAATCAGATCTTGATTTCTCTTGAAGACTATGAGAATACTACTTTCACTTGTCCATATAGGATAATTTGCCTTCAAGCAGTGACTCTTTTGATTATTGCTTGGCCCATTTGAGTCATGTATTGAAGATATGTAAATAATGTAACTTTGTGCTTAATTGGGAAAAATGACACTTAATGGTGAAGGAAGGTATAGTTCTTGGCCGCAGGATCTCTAAAAAGGGTATTGAGGTTGATAAGACGAAGATTAAGGTGATTAAAAAATTGCCACCACCAGTTTCTGTGAAAGGTATTCAAAGCTTTTTGGGGCATGCTAGATTTTATCATAGATTGATCAAGGATTTCTCTAATATTTCATACCCTTTGTGCAAATTATTGGAGAATGAAGTGAATTTCATGTTTGATGATGTGTGTCTAACGACTTTTGAGAGGAAAGGTTGATATCAGCTCCTATTATTATTTTACCTTATTGGTCCAAGCCTTTTAAAGTTATGTGCAATGCTAGTGGAGTGGTGCTAGGAGATATCCTAGTCCATAGACGTATGAAGATTATTCATCCTATATACTACGCTATCAAGGCACTCAATATTGCTCAGAAAAATTACACTGTGATGGAACAAGAGTTGCTTGTTGTGGTTTTTGCTTTTGAGAAGTTCAGATCCTACTTGCTTGATACAAAGGTGATTGTGCACACTGACCATGCAACTTTTATGTACCTTATGGTGAAGAAATATGCATGCCTAGATTGATTTGGTGTGTACTTTTGTTACAAGAGTTTTATTTTGAGGTCAAGGACCGAATAGGGACTGAAAACTAGGTGGCCGATCATTTGTCATGACTCGAAGAAGAGGCAATGCTGAATTTAAAAGATGAGATCGACATTGATAATACATCTCCAGATGAGAAATTATTGGCTGCATCATAAGACTTGATTCAATAGTTTGCTGATTTTGCTAATTACTTGGTGAGTGATGTGGTGCCTTCTGATTTGTCCTTCTATCAGCAATTTATGTCTGATGTGTGGAAGTTTTTCTAAGATTTTCCATACTTATTTTGTGTTTGTGCTGATGGGATGATTCATAGATGCATTCCTGAGTTAGAGATGATGAGCATTCTGGAAGCATGTCACTCATCCCCTATTGGGTGGTATCATAGTGGCATCTGCACAGCTTACAAGATTTTGCAATGTGGATACTATTGTCCTACCACTCATCAAGATACATAAGATTATGCAAAGGAATGTGATAAATGTCAGAGGAAATGTGGTATATCAAGAAAGCATTAGCTTTCTCTCGCCCCCATTCTTATAGTTAAACTATTTGATATATGGGGCATTGACATTATGGACCCATTTATAAGCTCAAATTGGATGAAATACATACTTGTAGCTATTGACCATGTGTCCAAGTAGGTGAAGGCAGTTGCGCTTCTCAATAATAAACGCAAGAGTGTCATAGCATTCTTGAAGAGAAACATCTTTTCCAGGTTTGGCACCCCAAGGGAAATCTTCAGTGATGGAGGCTCTCACTTTTGTAATCAGTTGTTTCGAACCCTACTTGAAAAATATGGAGCAAAGCATAATATGGCAACACCTTATCATTTGCAATCTAGTGAGCAAGTTAGATGATGCTTTATGGGCTGTGAATGCAAATAGAATAGTTTGGTTTAGGAAGTTAGATGATGCTTTATGGGTTTACCGAACTACTTTCAATACCCTTATAGGTATGTCTTCCTATTAGTTTATGTACGGAAAATCATGTCATTTGTCGGTGGATCTTAAGCAAAAATCCATGTGGGCGCTCAAGAAGCTGAATTGGGGTGATGCCTCTATCTTGAGGCTTGATCAATTGAATGAGTTGGATGAGTATCAATTAAAAGCCTATGAGAGTTCAGCCCTGTACAAAGAGAAGATAAAGATGTATCACGACCGTAAGATAGAAAAAAAGACTTTGCACCAGGTGATTTGGTCCTGTTGTTTAACTCAACACTCCGTTTGTTTCCTGGCAAGCTAAAGTCTAAGTGGATGGGACCATTTCAAGTGGTACATGTGTGTCCATATGGTGCAATTGAGCTTGAGAACCATGAAGGTAAATGATTCAAGGTAAATGGTCACCGTGCGAAGGTATATTTGGGAACTAATGAGGAAATCAAGGTAGTGGAGGTCTGGGCCCTTGGTGAAGTCTGAGTAACCAACAAACCTGCATTGTGCCGCAATGTTGATTCAGGTGCTGCTTGGCAGGAAACCCAAGGGGTAACTTGATGAAGTCTGAGTAGTCAAGTAACCTACATCGTGTCATGATGTTAAATCAGTCGCTTCTTGGGAGGCAACCCAAGGTGTAAGTTGATGAAGTCAGAGTAGTCAAGTAACCTGCATCATGTTATGACGTTAAATTAGGCACTGCTTGGAGGCAACCCAAGGTGTTTTCCTTTCTTTTCCTTTTCTTTTTGTATTAGATTGATGTTGTTGAAGTGTGCAGGGAAAAGTCGAGGTAGGCTCAGGAAAAGAAGTGCATGGATGATGAGGTATGTGAGGATCCACGAACCAACTTCACAATCATGGAATTATTCATGGTTCATGGATCCCACTCGTAGAAATAAACAAAATGCACTCTTTCAGGACATGGTCCACGATCCCATTTCACAATCCTTGGAATATTCCACGACCTATGGATGGGACTCGTGGAAATCAGGGTGAAGTACTTCATGGTAGAATCAGATCTACATGCCTAATTCATGACCTGTGGAACAAACCATGGCCCGTGAGTGGGATTCACGGATCTCAGGTATGTTTTCTTTTTAATTTTGTAAATTAAACCCTGATCTGACCCGCTAGGTTTTAAAATCCCTTTAAAACACCTGATCTTCAAATTTTAAAACCACAACACATCCCTCCACTCTTTATCTTCCATTAAAACTTCCAATTGCCTAAATTTTCTCCACAAAACACTCAATCAAACTTCCCTTAATCGATTTTCTCTACACCTACCCGAAATCACCACTCTTTTTTCACCCAAGAGGCACGATATCACCACCATAGTCACGGGTCAGTGTTTTTGCTCAAATCATAAGTGTTTACTCGATAGTCTCAAAGTCCACAAGGTATGAAGTTAATTTTTATCTCTTTGTCCATATTTTGGTGTGAAATACCTAACCTAGGGTTGAACATGTATGCATAATGTGTTTAGAACCCATAGGGATGATAGTTTTTGAGTAGATACTTGAAATTCTAGTGCAAGTGTGTATGTTAATTGTGAAAAAATAGGAGAAGAAGTCTGTGAGATTAACTTATGTTGTAAGGGAAGCTGAGCTAAGTCCACGAGGGAAGTCCATGAGCTGTATATCAATCCATGAGCCGTGGATGGCACTCGTGGAAATCAGACTAGAACTCTATACTTTTCTTTTGAAATCCACGGGGACAGTCCATGAGCCATGGATCATTCCACGAGCTATGGAAGGAACTCGTGGAAATCAGATCTGCAGACTAAAAAAACTTCTCTGAGATCTACGAGGGGTTTCCATGAGCCATGGATCATTCCATGAGCCATGGACTAGGATCGTGCCCCCCTTGATAAGTTGGTAATCTACCAACTTATTGAGCCTTTATTCATGAATTATTGCCATATTTTGATGAGAATTAGAGGTACTTATTGCCTTTATTGATGAAAATTTAGGTACTCTTCGTTATATGTAGAAAATAAAGAAATTGGACCGAAAGAGCTCAGAAAGAGTGAAAGTGTGAAGGTAATCAAAAATAAGGAAGAATTTGCTTAGAGGTGTGTCCGACATGTGAGATGCACAATGCAGCATATGGTCCGCACTTACCTTCACACATCACAACAAGATCAATTGGCATCACTGATCGGCGGACAAGAGACATGCAAAGTGCATAACTCATGGTAAAATGGCACATCGTGTCACACGTCTCGTCGCACCATGCCCAAAGGGCATTTTTGTCCAATGTCAAGTGACATTTTTAGAAGCTTCTAAAACCCATTGTGGGTTGTGTACCAGATATAGTTTTAGATAGTTGATAGTTTTAGACAGAGAATTGTTAACAAGGATGATATTGAGAGTACTCTTTCTCTTCATCTTCCATACTCAGAATTCACCATTTTTTGTATAAATTGAGCTTGTATTTGGATTTTGTCTTACGTATGAATGGAAGTATAAGTTACCCAATTGGAATATCTTCTTATCTACTTAGTATGAGAAGCTAATTTCCTTGTCCGGGGGTATGTGCATGATGTGTATTTGAATTTTGGTATGGGTCTTATTTAATTATGCTTATAATTGATTAATTGATGTGGATCTATTGAATTCCTCAAGTTTTAATCATAAAATTGATGGTTGCAAATATTAAATGAGTTTTCTAAATTGTGTTCTTGCTTGAAAGAGGGGTTCATAATTCAGATAGGAATTCAATAGTGAGAATTTGAGATTTCCACATTAGATTGAGGCTAAAAATAGCTTAATCGACAGAAACTCTCATCTAAGAGTCTAAGATAGATATAGTATGACTTCCCCAAGTAATTTAATTGGTTGGTCTATGTAAAAACTATGGTGTTTGAGGAAATACCATAGGATATATATTTGGAGGATCGAGAGATTACCAAATATGACTAAAACCAATACCACCAATATCGTTAATTGAGAATTTTCATAATTAATCAAGTTCCCTAACTCTTTGTAAAATCCCATTGGAAGCATACCCCTAGTCTCCTTCTCATTGATTATAAATATCGTGTTTACATTATGCTTTTGTATTGAAATCGAAGTTGCTATGTAAATTTCCCTTTCCAATTTCCCTCAATCTTTACTTTTAAGTTGTTTGAGTATTTACTATCTAAATGATTATTTCTCGACAATCTCTTAGCGAATCACTACTTCACTCTCCATGGATTCGACCCTGACACTCATTGGGTTACTTTTGTTTTGTATGATGATTGCTACCACCTCCTTTGGGAGAGTGATTTTGAGCGTTATCAAAAATAGCGCCGTTATCGGGGAGTGGTTTTTGAGTCGCTAATTGATTGTTGTGTGAGTTTACTTTGTTGAGTGTGTTTGTTTTTACCTTTTTTTTGTTTATGATGTAAGCAGGTGGTGTGAACCCAGCAAACATGGATTGCTAATGTCTACTATTTATTCCCTATTTGCACTTGGGAAGGTGACTAAAGTGGACTGTGATTTGAAATATGGGGAACTGAGGGGGAAATGGGTGCTACCTCCGCCAAAACATTTGATGAATGGAAGAAAAATGGTGTGCAAAGGGATAGGGAGTTATCAATTGTCAAAACTCCCATTGAATTCATGACTAGGAGTGTGGTATCGAACGTTCAAGAGTGTTCACACAATTGGTGTTGTTGGGGCTGTGAAGTTAATAAAAGATGCACATGATTCTTATGAAGTTAGTAAAGAGTCACTGGTTGAGAACTATGAGATGGGTTCCCATGCAAGTCTCCCAAAAGCTAGTCCAAGTTCGCGGGGATAAGAGTATGGAAATCAAGGTTGGAACATAGAGAATGATAACTCCCAAGTTGAAATCATGCTTGGGAAGGTACTAGAGAAGGTGGAGTCCACTGATGAAAGTGTCCGAGAGTTAAGATGCGACTTTGAGAACCTTGCGTGGATTGTACACTCACATTCTATCGCCATCAAATGTCTTAAAGATTAAACGTTATGGATAACCTCTCAATTTGAATATGAGCAAATGAAAGGAGAATAAGGAGTGGATGATAAAAGAGACCAACCCAACCCCGTAGAAAATGCAAGTCCTGACACAAGTAAGCCTGGAAACAAAAGAGCTATGGGAATTAGTTTTGCAAGAAATCAAGATCATTGGAACAAGGTGCCCAAGGTGTGTAAACCCTTCCCTAAATACCCACCTACATTTCCTTAATGATTATTGCAAGCAAACAAGAAGGAACAACCTAGAGTGTTTGAATCTATGTTGAAGAAAATCACTGTCAACATTCCATCGAGTTATGGCATCAACTAAATGACTGGGTATGCCAAGTTTGTGAAAGAAATGTGCACTACAAATAACTTCATAAAGTGTGGGGTCATTCACATGTCCCCTTAAAGTAGTGAAATATTATCCAGCAAATTCACTAATGAAGAGGGAACACCGAGTGTTTTCAACATTTGTAATACGAATGGGGTGCATATATCAACAAGATTGGTGTGAGATAAAAGTGCTAGTGTGTATTTGATGTCTCTCACCACTTTCAAATGGTTGGAACTTGGTCAGCCCACCATTATAGAGATGAAAATACTCATGGAAACCGATCGATGAAATTTCTAGTGGGAATTGGCTATGATGTGTTGGTGAAAGTGGGTCGGCTTGTATACACTGTAGACTTTGTCATACTTGATTGCACCAAGGGCTTTGAAATACCAATTATTTTTAGACATCAAAGTTTAAAAACATGGGCACACATTGAATAAAGTGAAATTGGGGGAACTTAAATTCTCTGTGAATGAGGAAGAGACAACTTTTGATATGTGTAGATCCATGAAGCAGCCAAATGATCTCCAGATGGCATTTGCAATTAACAAAAATGAGGAAAGTGTCGAATTACATACGAAAGAAGAGTTCGTGGATAAAGCATTAGAAGCTATTATATTGAACTATGATTGTGAAAGAATAGAAGAGTATGATGAAATATGTTGTGCTTTGGTTGGAATGGGATCTTATTCCTATCCTCTGAAGAAACTTGATCTTGATTTGAAGAATCGACAGACTCCCCCATCCAAACCTTCTATTGTTGAACCCCCAGTGTTGGATCTCAAACCCTTTCCCTCACACTTGAGGTATATCTATTTGGGTGCCAATGAGATATTATCGGTCATCATATCCAACGAATTGAATGAAGAACAAGTGCAAGAACTACTCAAGGTTTTGAAGAAGCATATTCATGCTCTTGGTTGGACCAGCCGACATAATTTTCACACACAAGATCAATCTTCAAGAAGATTTCATACCCTCCATTGAGCATCAAAGAAAGATGAATCTTCCCATGCAAGAGGCGGTTAAGATAGAAATCATCAAGTGGTTAGATACAAGGGTTGTCTTCCCAATATCTGACAGTAAATGGGTTATCCAAGTTCAATGTGTACCTAAGAAAGGTGGGATCATAGTCGTACCTAAAAAAAAAGGATGAAATGATAGCTCTAAGACAGGTGACTGGATGGAGAGTGTGCATGGACTACATAAAGTTGAATTCATGGACAAAAAAAGACCACTTCCCTCTTCCATTCATGGATCAGATGCTCGATAGATTGGCAGGCCATGGTTTCTACTGCTTCCATGGTAGATATTCACGCTACAACCAAATTTCTATTGCCCCAGAAGAACAAGAGAAAACAACCTTCACCTGTACCTATGGGACTTTTGCATTTAAAAGAATGTCATTTGGATTGTGCAATGAATGCCCCAGCAACATTCCAAAGATGCATGATGTCCATCTTTTCAGACATGGTAGAAGATACCATGGAGATATTCATGGATGACTTTTTTGTTGTTGGGGATGATTTTGATGATTGCTTATCGCATTTGGAGGAGGTACTCAAAAGGTGTGAGGAAATGAACTTGGTCTTAAACTGGGAGAAGTGTCATTTTATGATAAAGGGGGGGATAGTACTAGGACACAAAATATATGAGAAAGGCATTAAATTTGACCAATGAAAATTAAAGTTATTTCGAAGATACCCCCTCCAAAGACTGTAAAAGGAATATGAAGTTTTTTGGGTCATGCTGGGTTGTATAGGCAATTTATCAAAGACTTTTCAAAGATATCATATCCATCGTGAAAACTACTTGAAAAAAAGGCTAAACTCAATTTCGACGATAGTTGTATGAAAGCCTTTCTAAAATTGAAAGAGAAGTTAACATCCGCCCCATTATTATCGCACTTGATTGGTCAAAACCTTTCAAACTAATGTGTGACGCTAGTGGAGTGGCATTGGGGGTAGTGCTTGGTCAACAAAAAGAGAAACTCTTTCACCCAATCTACTATGCTAGAAAAACATTGAATGCAGCCCAAACAAATTATTCTGTAATGGAACAAGAGTTGATGTTTGTGGTATTTGCCTTTGAAAAGTTTGGGCATACCTTTTGGGGACCAAAGTCATCGTATATATGGATTGTCACGCCCCGAAGCTACCCCCTGGATGCAACACGGTTCTTAATATCACAAGTGACCTCAAGATAACCCATGGCATGGCATATATATGTAAAACCAGTTTAAAGATATGTACTGTGCGGAAAACTAAAGCAATTTAATATCTTAAAGCAAGATGAGAGCCCAACAAATCTGAAAAGGCTATAATATAGAAATATAGTTTAATGATGACTGAAACAACACTAACAACTGCTGAGTCTAGTCTATGTCTGGAATCCATCTAACTGAATGGGAGTTGCTGGGATATGCCCCCAACTAACTCTACAAAGCTAAAACTGAAAGTATATACTGAAATGAAATATTTCTATCGTCCTCGAACTAATGAGGACTCACCACTGAACTGCTGAGTACGAACTGGGGAACCAAACTAAGCGCTATCTAGATGTTGAGTGCCTGAACCTACATCATAAAATAATGTAGCACAAGAGTATGCATCAGTACTTTGAATGTACTGAGCATGCAGGATATATATATATATATACAAAGCTGGGAAATATAAAACTGAACATGAAGATAGATTTACTACAACATAACTGAAAATTGGACTGAATGCAATGACCAAGTATAAATCATGAAATAGCATACTGAACTGAATACTGAACATGAATACTGGATACAAGGTTAATGCACACAAATTTGATTGTGGGAGACACTACTAACCGACATACCCCAAGTTGAGATAACTATGGGGCCAACTTATAACCCTGGATGGTAGGGTGTTCACACCTTGCCAAAGGTACGAACAAGTCTGACATGGATCCACTACTAATGTCCACAAGGGACAAGGAGATGCAGCCTAGTCTGACAACTGACTCCTTAAACCTATGGTGGTGTCGTAGTTCTGGGAGTTGAGAACTGTTACTAAAGGTCTTAGCCTAAACTGATAGCTAAGTCTTCATCCTCCCGTCCACTCGGTACTAAGTCTACTCCCAAATGAATGTGAACAATAATATAGTGAAATGACGGATAGCTCAAAATACTGAGAATCAACTGAGAATGCAACATAAATATACTGGGAGATATGGCATTCGAATCCTGGTACATGAACATATAATTAGCATGTCTAGTGAACTTAATTCATGAAATATTGGAAGTACACAACTAGGTTTTCTGAACCTTATAGATGGAACTACACTAGTTCTCCAAGAACATGTAGACAATACCATAGAGATTGTAGAAACTTAATTACGATAAATCTCTAAGTTCTAGGAACCGTAGGATTGATAATTCATGGAGGAAACTAAATACTAGATAGAATCTAGGGACCTAATGGGTGAAAGGAACCCACTAGTGAAATCCCACATACCTAGTGAAGAAATCCATGGAGAAATCCTTGGATTTTTTAGGCTGAACTTTGGTGAAGGCCTCTGCTGATTCTTGAGAGAAACTACGCCTCTGTTGATTCCTTTTTGTCTAAGTCTGATGATTTTTAGGAGAATGAGGGTTTAGTTAGTTTTAGGCTACTTAATCAGGCTTTGACGACATAAAATAATGCAGTGTAGTCATTAAATTAGGTAGGAAATGTCTAGAATGCCCCTGGAATTTAATTAGAAAAGCTGTTGAAAATTGTGACCCGGGGATCACGACTGCGTTCTACGACTCGTGGAAAGTTCCACGGCTCGTGGAACCCTATCGTGGTTTCTAGGTCCTGAAAACTGGTCACTGAAATTAACCCTACGAGTTGGGTTCACGACTAATGGAAACTTCCACGTTTCGTGGAACCCACTCGTGGTTCCTGTAAGAAATTTCTGGTCCTCTGAACTTTGGTTCCACGACTCGTGAAATCCACTCATGGTTCCTGAGGACATAAGCATAGGCTACTAGAACAGGTTCCACGACTTGGGTTCACGACTCGTGGAAGCTACCACGAGTCATGGAACCCAATCATGGTTCCATAAGTCCGTCTTTTATAAGGATTCCACGAACAAGTTCTACGATCCGTGAAAACTTCTACAATCTATAGACTTGAGTCGTGGGATGAACTTTAGAGGAACAACCTTTGATATTTGTTCCACCAGTCCAGTCCACAACTCGTGGACTATTCAATGACTCGTGAAAGTGACTCGTGGTTCTTGACAGTTGAAATTTTTTATTTCTCCTGGTTTTCTGAGCTAAGTCTGGGTTTGGAAGTTCTGGGTGTTACAATATCTCCCCCTTGGGATCAGTCATCCTCAAATGAAGACTAAACAAGCTGAGTTTGGAGGGAAAGAGCTGAATACCTACCAATTAAGTACAGGAAGCTGATATCTATTGAACTGAGTTCCATAAACATGCAAGTATGCTGAAATGCAAGGATAACTGATGGAACAATGGTACTGAGACTAAATTACAAAAGAGTAAACTGAGATATTGGAGAGGAAATAATTATCTCAAGCTGAAACTGAATCAGAGGGAAAGACGTGGGGGTACTTGGACATCATGATTGCTTCTGCTTCCCAAGTATCTCCCTCTACAGATTGATTCCTCCACAAAACATTAAATGATGCGACTTCTTTATTCCTCAACCTACGAACCTGACGGTCAAGAATTTCAACTGGAACCTCCTCATAGGTGAGGCTATCTTTCACAGCCACACTCTCTAAGGGTACTATTGAAGTCGGATCACCTACACACTTCTTCAAAAGAGAAATATTGAAGACTGGATGAACTGATGCTAGGTCTGATGGAAACTCTAACTCGTAAGCCACATTACCAATCCTTTTCAGGATTCTGTCAGGACCTACATACCTGGGATTGAGCTTCCCTTTCTTGCCAAATATCATCACATGTTTCATGGGTGACACCTTAAGGAAAACCCAATCATCGATCTCAAACACTAAGTCTCTTCTCCTCACGTCTGCATAGGACTTCTGATAACTCTGAGCTATTTTTAGCCTCTCTCTGATGAGTTGAACTTTCTCCATATCCTCATGTACCAAATCTGGCCCAATCAAAGCTGCTTCACCTACTTTGAACTAACCAACAGGTGACCTACATCTACACCCATAGAGGGCCTCATATGGGGCCATTTGAATGCTGGAATGGAAGCTGTTATTGTAGGCAAACTCTATGAGAGGTAGGTGATCATCCTAACTACCCTTGAAATCGATCACACAAGCCCTCAACATATCCTCCAAAGTCTGAATGGTACGCTCAGCTTGACCATCTGTCTGCGGGTGAAATATTGTACTGAGGTTCACCTGAGTACCAAGACCTTTTTGGAAGGATCTCCAAAAATGATATGTAAACTGAGAACCTCTATCTAAAATGATAGACAAGGGAACCTCATGCAATCGGATTATCTCATTGATGTAGAGCCTAGCATAATCCTCTGTTGAATCTGTATTCTTGATTGCCAAGAAGTGGGCTGACGTGACTCTGTCCACTATCACCCAAATGGAATCATGCTGCCTGCGAGTACGGGGTAAGCCCGTAATGAAATTCATGTTGACCACTTCCCACTTCCAGGTAGGAATGCTAATCTCCTGAGTCACACCTCCTGGTTTCTGATGTTCTACCTTTATCTGTTGATAGTTGGGGCACTTAGCCACAAAATCTGCAATGTCTCTCTTCATGTCGTTCCACCAATAGACTTCCCATAGATCACGGTACATCTAAGTGGCACCTGGATGAATGGAATATCTAGAATTATGGACTTCTGAGAGGATCTTCTGCCTTAACTCACCCACCTTCGGAACACATAAGTGCCCCTGATAACGGAGTACACCATCTCCCCTTTGGTATAAAACCTCTACTCTTTGTTGATGAACTCCACCCTTCAGCTGAAGCAGTAAGGGATCACTATCTTGCCTCTCCTTAACTTCAGCCACCAATGAGGATTCTGACTCATTCTGAACTATCACACCACCATCTATCGTGTCCATAAGGCAAACTCCTAGTCTAGCAAGCCGATGAACATCTCTGACCAGTTCTTTCTTCTCTTCCTCAATGTGGGATACGTTACCCATAGACAGTCTACTGAGAGCATCAGCCACTACATTGGCCTTACTCGTATGGTATAGAACATTCATATCATAATCCTTGAGGAACTCAAGCCACCTTCTCTGATGAAGATTCAATTCTTTCTGGGTGAACACATACTGGAGGCTCTTGTGATCTATGAAAACATCAACGTGAACACCATACAGATAGTGCCTCCAAATATTTAGGGCAAACACAACCGCTGCAAGCTTGAAGTCATGAGTCGGGTAGTTCTTCTCATGGGTTTAAAGCTGCTTGGAAGCATAAGTTATGACCTTACCCTGCTGCATCAAAACACAACCCAAGCTGACTCTGGATGCATCACAATAAATGACGTAACCGTTTGAACCATCTGGTAGAGTCAAAACAGGAGTTGTAGTCAACCTGGTTTTCAGTTCTAAAAAACTCTTCTCAAACTCCTCTGACCACTGAAACTTGACCTTTTTCTGAGTCAACTTGGTCAATGGGGCAGCTATGGATGAAAATCCTTCTACGAACCTCCTGTAATAACCCGCCAAACCCAAGAAACTTTTGATGTCTGTTGGAGAGGTGGGTCTGGGCCAGTCCTTTACTCCCTCAATTTTCTGGGAATCAACACGGATCCCTTCTCTGGATACCACATGACCAAGAAAAGTCACAGACTGTAACTAGAATTCACACTTGCTCAACTTAGCAAATAGCTGGCGATCCTTGAGGGTCTGGAGCACAACCCTCAAATGAGTCGCATGCTCCTCCTCATTTCGAGAATAAACAAGGATATAATCAATAAAGACAATAAAGAACAAGTCCAAATACTATCTGAACACCCTGTTCATTAGGTCCATGAAAGTTGCAGGAGCATTAATTAGTCAAAAAGACATAACAACAAATTCATAGTGACCATACTGAGTTCTAAAGGCTGTCTTCGGGATGTCACTATCTCTGACTCTGAGCTGATGATAGCCAGATCTGAGGTCTATATTGGAAAAATAACTAGTACCCTGAAGCTGGTCAAACAAGTCATCAATCTTGGGGATGGGATATTTATTCTTGATTGTGACTTTGTTTAACTGACGGTGGTCATTGCACATTCTGAGGGAACTGTCCTTTTTACCCATGAACAATACTGGAGCACCCCATGGACAGATGCTGGGTCTGATGAAGCCCTTATCTAGCAGGTCTTTCAACTTCTCTTTCAATTTCTTAAGCTCAGCTAGAGCCATTTTGTAGGGAGGAATTGAAATAGGCTGGGTATCTGGAATGAAATCAATTCTGAAGTCGATTTCCCTTTCGAGAGGAACTCCGGGAAGATCTTCAAGGAACACTTCTGGAAACTAATTCACCACTGGGACTGACTCTAGAGTTGGGGTCTAGGAGTTTGAATCCTTAAACCAAACAAGGTTATAGATATACCCCTTGGAGATCATTTTACTGGCCTTAAGGTAGGAGATGAAATGACCTACAGGCACTGAGTTACTACCCTTCCACTCTAGGACTGGCTCGTTAGGAAACTAAAACCAAACGATCCTAGTTCTACAATCGACTGAGGCATAACAGGAATGTAACCAATCCATGCCTAGAATGATATCAAAGTCTACCATTTCTAACTTTAGAAGATCTGCTGAGGTGACTTTTCGGGAAACTGTGACTGGGTAATATCTGTATACCTATCTAGCGATGACTCGGTCACCAACTAGAGTAGAGACTGAGAAGGGTTCTAGGAGGATTTCTGCATTGACATTAAAATTTACTGCTATATATGGAGTTATAAAGGAAAGTGTATCCCCTGGGTCTAACAAGGCATAAATATCAGTATTAAAGACTCGTAACATACCCATGACCACATCAAGAGAGTCCTCTTGATCCTGTCGAGCCTGAAGAGCATACAACCTATTCTGGTGCTGACCTCCACCTGTACCAGATAAGGCACCCTGCTGAGTGAGGCGACCTACTGGGGCTGTTGTAGAACCAGTCTGAGTCTGCTGGCGGATATCCTTACCCTTCTAAGAAGCTGTGGGATAATCCCTTATCATGTGGCCTGGCTTGACATACCCAAAGCAATTTCCACTACCTGCTAGGCACTCACCTTGGTGGTTTCAACCACACTTTTTTCACACTGGGTTAGTGCGCCCACTAGTAACTATATCATTGGACTTAGAGCCAGACGCCCTATCCCGTTTATCCTTCTTGAACTTGGGCACTGGGAACTAGTAGAAGATAGAGCTGGAGCTGAATTTTTTTGGCGATAGTGAGAGCGGTTTCCACCCTCTGACCTCTGCTAAGAGTGGCCATACTCACCTATCCTAGCCCTCTTAGCATCACCTACCTTTTCCTTGATCTTTTCCTTCTCCATCTATTGAGCATAAGTAACCAACCTGGAGAAGTCCATTTCTTTCACGAGCATTGCAGTCTTGCATTTCTTGACCACATCATCAGATACACCAGACATAAACTTGCTCATACGAGCTCTAGGGTCAGCTACTATTGTCGGGGCATACTTAGACAATTGAGTGAACTTCAGAGCATAGTCCTTCATGCTCATGTCATCCATCCTCAAAGTGACGAACTCATGAACCTTGTCTTCCCTGAGCTGTAGTGGGAAGAACTGGTCCAGAAATGCAGTCTTGAAAAGATCCCATATCACTGACCCTGCATTAGCACAATGAGATTCCTTCCACTGCTGGTACCAAGTATAAGCTACCCATTTTAGCTGATAGGCAGTTAAGTTTGCACTCTCCACTGGGGTGACACCCATAACGTCTCTCACCTTCTGAATATCTTCTAGAAACTCTTGGGGATCTTCCTCTTACTTTGACCCATGAAATTCTGGATGGTTCTTCCGAGTGAAGTCCCAAATTCTGGCTGCTATTGACTTGAGATGGTGATGGAGTCGCAGCCTGCTGGTTGACTTGGGCGATCATGGCCTGAGCAAGTACTTGAAAAGCAGTCCTAAATTTGGCGTGCATAACCTGCTCATTCAATGGGTATGCTAGAGCTGCTGGTGCTGGCTGATTCCTAACGTTTGCTCTTCTGGGAGGTATTTTTCTGAAATGCAAAGAGCATGAGTTAGAATAGAGGAGAATTTAAATGAGTTTATACTCTATAGCACGAAATGGAAAAGAAAGAAGCGAAGTTATTCCTAATGACGCCTCATAGTTTCTCCCCCATAAGTGTGACGCGGCTTTCAGACATCCTAGAACACTTGAACCTGATGCTCTGATACCAAGTTTGTCATGCCCCGAAGCTACCCCCTAGATGTAACACTGTGCTTAATGTCACAAGTGACCTTAAGCTAACCCATGGCATGACATATATATGTAAAACAAGTTTAAAGATATGTATTGTGTGGAAAACTAAAGCAATTTAATATCTTAAAGCAAGATGGGAGCCCAACAAATCTGAAAAGGCTATATTATAAAAATATAGTTTAGTGCTGACTGAAACAACACTAACAACTGCTGAGTCTAGTCTATGTCTGGAAGACATCTAATTGAATGGGAGTTATTGGTACATGCCCTATGCTAACTCTACAAAGATAAAACTGAAAGTAAATACTGAAATAAAGCATGTCTATCATCCTTAAACTAATGAGGACTCACCACTAAATTGTTGAGTATGAACTGGGGAACCGAACTAAGCACGGTCTGGATGCTGAGTGCCTGAACCTACATCATAAAATGATGTAGCACAAGAGTATGCGTCAGTACTTTGAATGTACTGAGCATGCTGTATATATATATACAAAGCTGGGCAATATAAAATTGAACATGAAGATAGATTTACTGCAACATAACTGAAAACTGAACTGAATGCAATGACCAAGTATAAATCATGAAATAGCATACTGAACTGAATACTAAACATAAATACTCGATACAAGGTCAATGCACACGAATCTGACTGTGGGAGACACAACTAACTAACATACCCCAAGTTGATCTAACTATGGGGCCAACCTATACCCTAGATGGGAGGGTGTTCAAACCTTTCCAAGGGTACGAACAAGTCTGATGTGGATCTACTACTGATGTCCACAAGGGACAAGGAGATGTAGCCTAATCTTATAGCTGACTCCTTAAACCTACGTTGGCTCCGTAGTTCTGGGACTTGAGGACTGTTACTAATGGTCTTAGCCTAAATTGACAGTTAAGCCTTCATTCTCTCATCCGCTCGGTACTAAGTCTACACCAATTGAATGTGAACAATAATATACTGAAATTATAGATAGCTCAAAATACTGAAAATCAACTGAGAATGCAACATAAATATACTGGGAGATATGGCATTCGAATCCTGGTACATGAACATATAATTAGCATGTCTAGTGAACTTATGAAATACTGGAAGTACACAACTAGGTTTTCTGAACCGTATACATGGAACTACACTAATTCTCCAAGAACATGTAGTCAATACCATAGAGATTTTAGAAACTGAATTACGATAAATCTCTAAGTTTTAGGAACCTTAGGTTTTACAATTTATGGAGGAAACTGAAGACTAGTTGGAATCTAGGGACCTAATGGCTGAAAGGAACCCACTATTGAAATCCCACATACCTGGTGAAGAAATCCAAAGAGAAATCCTTGGATTTTTGGGGCTGAACTTTGGTGAAGGCCTATGCTGGTTCTTGAGAGAAACTACGCCTCTGTTGATTCCTTTTTGTCTAAGTCCAATAATTTTTAGGAGAATGAGGGTTTAGTTAGTTTTAGGCTACTTAATCAAGCTTAGACGACATAAAATGATGTAGTGTAGGCATTAAATTAGGTAGGAAATGTCTGGAATGCCCCTGTAATTTAATTAGAAAAGCTGCTAAAAATCACGACCCAGGGATCACGACTGGGTTCTACGACTTGTGGAAAGTTCCACGGGTCATGGAACCCTATCGTGGTTTCCTGGTCCTGAAAACTAGCCACTGGAATGAACCCTACGATTTGGGTTCACGACTCGTGGAAACTCCCATGGGTCTTGGAACCCACTCGTGGTTCCTGTAAGAAATTCCTGGTCCTATGAACTTTGGTTCCACGACTTGGGTTCACGAGTCGTGGAAACTTCCAAGAGTCGTGGAATACACTCGTGGTTCCTAGGGACATAAGCATAGGCTACTAGAACTGGTTCCATGACTTGTGTTCATGACTCATGGAAACTACCACGGGGCGTGGAACCCGATCATGGTTCCTGAAGGCCGTCTATTACAAGGATTCCACAAACATGTTCTACGGTCCATGGAAACTTCTTTGGTCCATAGACTTGAGTCGTGGGATGAAATTTAGAGGAGTAGTCCTATGATCTTTGTTCCACGAGTTTAGTCCACGACTCGTGGAAGTGACTCGTGGTTCCTGAAAGTTGAATTTTTTTATTTCTCCTGGTTTTCTGAGCTATGTTTGGGCTTGGATGTTCTGGGGTGTTACATGGATCATGTGGTGATTAGTCACTTGATGACCAAGAAAGATTCTAAGACACGTCTTATTTGACGGGTCTTGTTGCTTTAAGAATTTAATTTTGAAGTAAAAGACCAAAAAGGATGTGAAAATCAAGTAGCTGATCTTTTGTCAAGATTAGAAGAAGAGGGGTGACCTGTGGGGGAACTTGAGATAAATGATGCATTCCCCGATGAACACATCTTGGCTACCTCGCATGATTTGATACCTTGGTTTGCTAATTTTGTTAACTTTTTAGCAAGTGATATATTGCCAAAAGGTTTAACCTTCCATCAGAAGAAAAGTTCCTTCATGACGTCCAAAAATTCTATTGGGATAAGCCTATCTCTTTTGAATTTATGCAAATGGTATGATCCAAAGATGCATCCCCAAAATATAAATGATGCCTATTTTTGAAGCTTTCCATTCTTCATCGGTTGGTGGTCACTATGGTGCCATGTGAACAACCTAAAAGGTGTTGCAAAGAAGATTCTATTGGCCAACACTTTACCAAGATGCACATGATCTAGTGAAGCGATGTGACCAATGCCAATGTGAAGGGGGAGTGACTCATCGCCATGAACTTCTATTGACACCAATCCTAGAGGTTGAATTATTTGATGTGTGAGTTATAGACTTCATGGAGACATTTTTAAGCTCTTGTGGTAATATTACATTCTCGTAGCTGTGGACTATGTATCTAAATAGGTAGAAGCGGTGGGCTTGCTGAACAATAATGGGAAGAGTGTCACAGCGTTTCTCAAAAAGAACATATTCTCTCATTTTAGCATTCAATGCCATCATTAATGATAGAGGGTCCCACTTTTGCAAACGGGTATTCAGTGCTCTACTTGAAAACTGCGGAGTCAAGCATAAGGTCGCCACCCCCTACCATCCATAAACAAGTGTCCAAGTTAAGGTGTCCAATAGGGAGATTAAGTCCATTCTTATAAAAATGGTGAATGACAATAGAACAGATTGGGCATGGAAATTAGATGATGCATTGTGGGCCTACAGGACAGCATACAAAACTCCTATTGGTATGTCTCCTTACCAAATAGTTTTTGGAAATTCTTGCCATCTTTTGGTAGAATTAGAGCATAAAGCAATGTGGACTTTGAAAAGGCTTAACTTGAATTAGGAAAAACCTTATCATGCTAGGGCTGAAGACCTCAATGAGATAGACAAGTTTCATATGCGGGCCTATTAGAATGCCTCACTCTACAAAGCTCAAATGAAACATTACCATGATCAACAAATACTAAAGTGATAATTTTCTCTCGGAGATTGGGTGCTCTTGTTCAACCCTAGACTCTGACTTTTTTTGAGTAAGCTAAATTTAAAATGGTTTGGTCCCTTCAAGGTATTTCAAGTCTTTACAAATGGAGCGATTGAGTTGGAAGTCAAAAATATCTCAACATTTAAAGTCAATGGGCAATGAGTCAAGAAGTATTTGGGAATTTTAGAAGATGTCAAGCTCCTAGAAGTGACCTACCTCAACGAACCATGAGTAAGAGGTACCATCGTCGAGCTGTGACATTAAACCAAGAGCTTCTTAGGATGCAACCCAAGCATCCACCTTTATTTTCAGTATTTTTCTCTTGGTATTATTTTTATTGTTGTTTTTGTTGAAGTTTGTAGGTAGAGACAAGCTAAGGGAGTTGGAATGTTTATTGGACATCAAGATACTTCTGTGCATATAAAAGGTGAAAGGCACTTGGGGAACTATGCTACGCACAAGCCATCGCACATCATAACAGATCCACCATCAAATTTTAAAGAGCACTTGCACTGGGTCATGCGAATGCATACCCCATTATGCGTGTCACACCCCACTTCGCATAGAGAAAGCACAAAATTTGCATTCTTGATGAAGTTTTGGGACCAAACATGTGGCCTGGTGTGCGGGACACACCTTCTATTATGCGCATCGCACGCTATATCGCACCTCCAACCAGAACACTAGCAGCCCACTGATGTTTCAGCTCGACATATGATGGCTAAGGCATTTCGCCCCAGACCTTATGTGCATAACATGGTGTTTTGCATGGAGGTAGATAGAGAACTGACAACCCTCTCATTCTCATCCACATGCACGAAGGCTAGGGTAGCTCTCCCTAGCCCTTATGTGAATCGCACGGTGCTCCAGAGAGTAATCCTCACCTGAACTTCTATTACATTAGCGACAATGTTCTGCCTAAGTTTGGGAGTGCTGGAATGTGTTTTAATTGGCAAAGTATTATCCTGCTTGGATTTAATTTTGGTCGCCTTGTTAATAGTATATTAATGAATAAACTTCAAGGGTTTTCTTCTACCACAGTTCTTTCACAAGGAGAAAATTATTTCTTTTATTTTTGGTTTTTTTTGTTTTCTTTATTTTTTTTGTGTCATAACGGGTTGGTGTTTCCCTATTATAAATTGAGAGCTGACTTTCTAAAAGGAAAATTCCAAGTTTTAGTTTAAAATTGAGTCCGTGTTTTGTTTGTCTCGAAATGAGCCCACCAAAAATGGCAAGAAGTTTTTGGCAAATTGAAGGAAAGAGAGAAAATGATTTTTAGTAAAGCATTCTCTTGTCATGAATTGCACACTCTCCATTTGGCTTGACCAATTCATAAACGAGTGTGTAAAAGAACTCAAAATAGCTTATCAAAAGTCATTTGTCCCAATTGATTATGAGACTCATTATAAAATTCTTGTGTTGTGATGACTTGTGTGGTAAGGTTGAACTTAGTTCTTGTGTGCATGCTTTGTCCATAACTTGCCTCAAATGTGATTCAAGGAGAAATTCTAGATGTAACCGAGCTTGGAAGATGACCTTAGGCCCTTTTTTAATAAGTCACTTCACCCAAATTGAATTCCTTTTACATTGACCCTAGTAATCTCCTTTGATCTTGTGACCTTTCCTTGGCGCCTTATTTGAAACCTTGACCCTTCTTGGAACTCAATTTTTGCACCCATCCTCCCTAATGGCTTGAAAGTAAAATATGGGCTAAAAGCCTAAGTTTGGGGGGATTGAAATAATAACATAGGCAAAATCCTATGTTTGGGGGTGCATGCACCAATGTGGAGAATAAAGGGATGTATTTCAACACAAAGGTAGCACCATATGCCTAAATCAAAAATTGCTTCAAATTGTCCAATGAAATGAACAAAATAAAAACAAAGAAGGAATCGGTGCTACCAAGTGAAGGTGATAAAAGAAAGTTGAATGATAAAGTTGAAGAGAAACTTTGGGTTGTGAGAGGGAGAAATAAGGTGGAGTTATTGTTCAAAAATATGAGCGGTGTTTTGAATAATCACAATGAGCGTTAGGGAGATTTAGTCACTTGAGCCAAATGCAATCCTCACCCTAACCCTAGCCAATATCATAACTCGCAAGTCCTTAGTGATTTAGATCTTGGTAACTCTATATTAGTGGTGAATTACATAAAGGGCAAACCTATGGTTCAATGTGTGTGCACTCGAACTTCCTTGAGAGAGTGAGAGTCGTCTTGGGTCTCTTATAATTCCTTTTTATGTTGAATTGCATGATTGTGAGTAGAATTCTCTCTTGTGGTGAGTGGCATCGCACACTTAAAATGAATGTTGAAGTCTCTATTTCAATTAAAAGGAATGAATGAGACAAGTTGTGTGACAAATATCGAGGCAAACCTTGAAGGTCAATGACAATGACTTGAGAAAATTGAATACCTTGTTTTGAATGAGAAATGAAGTCCTTTTGATAAACGTTTTGAAATGAGAGCTTGCCTTGAGAATATGGTGATCCAAATTGAGATGAGCATTGTAGTTGAGTCTTTTATTTTGAGTCTTTTCATTTGTTATTTTCTTAGTTGTAGAGTTTAGATTAATCTAGTGTGCACCCTGTGTGTTTTAGAACCTAATTCATTCCTTACTTTGTGAGTATCTTGCTTGAGGACAAGCAATACTTAGATTTCACCATTTTTGTATAAATTGAGGTTGGATTTGGATTTTGGTTTAAGTATGAATGGAAGTATGTGTTACCCAATTGGTATATCTTCTTAGTTCTTTAGTATAAGCAACTAATTTCCTATCTAGGGGTATGTGCATGATGGGTATTTGAATTTGGATATGGGTAACTCATACTTCTATTCATACTTAAGCCAAAATCCAAATCCAAGCTCAATTTATACAAAAATGGTGAATTCTAAGTATTGCTCATCCTCAAGCAAGATACTCACAATGTAAGGAATGAATTAGGTTCTAAAACACACAGGGTACACACTAGATTAAGCTAAACTCTACAACTAAGAAAATAACAAACAAAAAAGACTCAACTACAATGCTCATCTCAATTTGGATCACCATTTTCTTAAGGCAAGTTCTTATTTCAAAACGTTTATCAAAAGGACTTCATTTCTCATTCAAAACAAGGAATTCAAGGTTCTCAAGTCATTGCCATTGACTTTTACGGTTTCCCTCGATATTCAGCACAAAACTTGTGTCATTCATTCCTCTCAATTGAAATAGAAACTTTATCATTCATTTCAAGTGTGTGATGCCACTCATCACAAGAGAGAATCCCACTCACAATCATACAATTCACAATAAAAAAGGACTATAAGAGAACCAAGAAGACTCTCACTCTCTCAAGGAAGTTCGAGTGCACACTATTGAACCATAGGCTTGCCCTTTATGTAATTCACTACTAATATAGAGTTACCAAGCTCAGAATCACTAAGGACTTGCGGGTTATGATGTTGGCTAGGGTTAAGGTGAGGATTGCATTTGGCTCAAGTGACTAAACCTCCCTAATGCTCTTTTTGATTATTTAAAACACCGCTCACATTTTTGAACAATAACTCTATATTATTTCTCCCTCTAACAACCCAAAGTTCCCCTTCAACTTGATCATTCAACTTCCTTTTATCACTTTCACTTGGTAGCACTGATTCCTTCTTTCTTTTCATTTTGTTCATTTCATTGGACAATTTCAAGTAATTTTTGATTCAGGCATATGGTGCTACCTTTGTGTTGAAATACATCCCTTTCATAATAACATTGGTGCATGCACCCCCAAACTAGGGTTTTGTCTATGTTATTATTCCAATCCCCCCCCCCAAAACTTAGGCTTTTCGCCTATATTTCACTTTTGAGCCATTAGGGAGGATGGGTGCAAAAATTGAGGTTCCAAGAAGGGTCAAGGTTTAAAACAAGGTACCAAGGAAGGTTACAAGCTCAGAGGGGCTTACTAGGGTCAATGTAAAGGGAAGTCAATTTGGGTGAAGTGACTTATTCAAAAAGGGCCTAAGGTCATCTTCGAAGCTTGGTTACATCTTGGATTTTGCCTTGAATCACATTCAGGGCAAGTTCTATACAATATATGCACACAAGAACTAAGTACAACCTTACCACACAAGCACAAGAATTTCACGAGTCTCACAATTAATTGGGACACACGACTTTTGACAAGCTATTTTGAATTATTTTACAAACTTGTTTATGAATTTGTCAAGCCAAACGGGGAATGTGCAAGTCATGACAAAAGAATGCTTTACTCAAAATCATTTTCCCTCTTTCCTTCAATTTGCCAAAAACTTCTTGCCAAGAATTTTTTTTCTATGGTCCCATTTCAAGACAAGCAAAACATGGACTCAATTTTATATTAAAACTTAGCATTTTCTCTTAAGAAAGTCATCTCTCAATCTATCATAGGAAAATACCAACCTGGTTAGACACAAAAATAAACAAAGAAAACAAAATTAAATGAAACAATTTGATCCTTGGGAAAGAACTGTGGTATGAAAAAAAAACTTGGAGTTTATTCACTAATCTACTATTAACAAGGTGATCAAAATTAAAGCGCTCATGAATCAATCATTTGCAATAAAGCCTCGGCGTAGGCGTTAAGCATATTTGTAAGACACGGGTAGTGAAATAATGAATCGTGTAGGACCAACACGACATTCACATTCATAACATCAATATGATAAATCAAGCCCAGAAAGGGCACACAATTAAAACACAACAACCACAAATGAATATTTAGGCATGCCTCATAGTAACCCAAATACTAAAAACTACATACACCCACCCATAACACACTTCAAATGGAGTCATGCCAATAGAGAAGTGAAGAGACAGATTGTATGAAAATTCAATCAAAGGTAAATGGTCCTCCAAAAAAATTGGGGATCCTCTAATCATGCAATGAAGCATGCTCCCAAGAGTCCTATTGACTACTTCGGTTTGACCATACATTTGAGGATAACAAGAAGTAAAGAACACGATTTTGGTACCAAGTTTACCCCATAGACTCTTCCAAAAATGACTAAGAAACTTGGAGTCCCTATCATTAAAAATAGTGCGAGGTACTCCATGCAATTTAAGCATATAACTCACAAACAAAGATTCAACATGGGATGCATCATCACATTTATGTCGTGGAATAAAATGAGACATTATAGAGAATCTACCCACTAAACAAATATACTATCATGTCCTCTTTTGGTTCTTAGAAGTCCCAACACAAAATCCATAGAAAATGTCCATCCAAGGACCAAGAAGGGTGGTAAGGGGTGTGTACATACCTTGGGGCCGAGTCATGGACTTGGATTACTTGCATTCGAGGCATTGTCCACATAGCTTCTCCATATCATGTTTCATTCTTGGCCAATAGAATTGCTCCATGAGAATGTCAAGTGTTTTGTTGACACCAAAGTGTCCCATCATTCCAACACTATGAGCTTCTTTGAGAAAGATCTCTCTCCACGAACTAATAAGTACATACACTTTGCCATCCTTGAACAAATAACCATCAATCATTTGGAAACATTATACATGTCTCCCTTGAACAAGTTCATCCCAAAGTTCTTTGAAGTCGGAGTCCTTAGAATAGAACTCTTTTAGGCTTTCAAATCCCATCATTCTAGAAGTCAAGGTGTTAACCAATATGAACCTTCTGGACAAAGCATCGGCAACCATATTTTCCTTACCTTGGTTATAGTGAATCACATAAGGAAATGTTTCAATGAACACTACCCATTTAGCATGGCACTTAGTCAACTTTGATTGGCTCTTTAGATGCTTCAAGGTCTCATGATCTGTCCTTATCACAAACTCTTTGTGCCATAGATTGTGTTGCCAATGATCTAACACCCGCACAACTGCATACAACTCCTTGTCATATGTTGAGTAGTTTAACAAGGCCCCCTTTAGATTTTAACTAAAGTAGGCCAAAGTTTTCCCTTCTTGCATCAACACTCCACCAATGCCCACACCCGAAGCATCATACTCAATTCCAAAGGCTTTATCAGAGTCAGGAAATTATAGCAAAGGAGAAGAACTCAACATAGACTTCAACTCTTGAAAGGATTTATCTTGAACATCTCCCCAAATAAAGGGTGTGTCCTTTTTGATCAATTCGGTTAGAGGGGAAGCAATAGTTCTAAAGCCTTCCACAAAACGCTGATAGAAACTTGTCAACCCATGGAAACTCCTTACTTTGATTGCATTAGTAGGAGTTGGCCAAGACCTAATGGACTCTACCTTTTCTTCATTCACCTCTATACTGTTGTAATTCACCATAAACCCCAAGAAAACCACCCTCTCAACATAAAAGGAACTCTTCTTGAGATTTGCAAAGAGCCTCGCATGTAGTAGAACATAAAATACTTGTCTCAAATAACCAATATGTTCCTCAATTGTTCTACTATATACAAGTATATCATCAAAATAAATGACTACAAACTTGTTGAAAAAGAGATTCAACACATGGTTCATCAACCTCATGAAAGTTCTAGGGGCATTAGTCAAGCCAAAAGGCATAACTAGCCACTCATACAAACCAAACTTGGTTTTAAAAGACGTTTTCCATTCATCACCCGGGTTCATTCGAATTTGGTGATACCCACTTCTAAGATCAATCTTAGAAAACACACTTGAGCCACAAATATTATCTAACATGTCATTAAGTCTAGGGATAGGATGTCAATAATTTACCATTATTTTGTTGATGGCTCTACAATCAATACACATCCTCCAAGTGCCATCCTTTTTGGGAACAAGGATCACCAATATGGCACAAGGACTAAGACTTTCTTTGACAAGTACCTTTCAAGGAGTTCATCAATTTGCTTTGGTAACTCCTTAGTTTCTTCAGGATTGCTTCTATAGGCCAAACAATTTGGAATTTGAGATCTGGGAACAAAATCAATTTGATTCTCAATACCCCTTAAGGGTGGCAATCTATTTGTCATCTTCTCAGGAATAGATCTGTGTTAACAAGGCAAACCAGAAAGTGATCCTCATCAACACCCTCCAAATATTTTCTTGGCTTAGATATCATGCACATATTATTCTTCTTTTTAGCCAAGCCTTCTCCCTTTCCTTGCACAAGTGTGGAGCTTTCACTAACATACTCCACCACTTTTATTTTTTCCCAGAGTTCCTTCATGATCCGGTAATCTTAACTCACTTGATAGGGAGTTAAGGGACAAAGAGAGAACTTTCTATCACCAAATACAAAAGAATACTTATTAGTTCTCCCTTGATGTACAACATTCCTACCAAATTTTCAAGGTCTTTCAAGCAATATATGACATGCTAGCATAGTCACAATATTACAAAGAACTTCATCTTGATATTTACCAATGCTAAATTTAATACTTACTTGCTTGAGGACCTTCATTTCACTGCTTTTGTTGAGACATTGGAGATTGTAAGGACTAGGATACTTTTTTGTATGATGTTGCATTCGTTTTACCAGAGTATCACTCACAACATTGGTGCAACTCCTGCTATTAATGATCAAGGAATATATCTTGTCTAGAATCTTGCATCTAGTATGAAATAAGTTCTCATATTGCTCAAGATCCTCTTTAGCAATAGTTCCCATGACTCGACTCACAATGCAAGACAGGTTCACATTTACTTGCAATGCCTCATCATCATCATACTATAGAGGCACCTTTGTATTCATAAGACAAGCAATGTTTGGCCTCTCTTTTATCCTCTCATCATCGTTATTCAAAGGTATTTCATCATCATCACCTTTGGGATCATCTTCCCCACTCTCTTCAACACACTCTTCATTATCTTTGGTATGGTACCCATTTTTGTAAGCCATAATTGTTCTTTGTTTAGGGAACACTAGCAATGTGTCCCTTTCCTTGACATCTAAAGCATTGAATGATATAAGTATGAGAAAAGTTAGGTTTTGATTGGTTACCTTTCTTAGCCTTGTCATTCCACTTTGTCTTGTCAACCTTTGCTTGAGTAGCTTGAAAACTACCCTTTGTGTACTCCCGAGAGGTAGAAAACTTCCACTAGTCATTGCTCTTGTTCCATGAGAAAGTTGTAGTACCCTTGGCTTTGAATGACTTCTCATCTTTCAAGTCAATATCTACCTTGGTATCATCATGATAGGCTTCCTCCAAGATAGCATAGTGTTTGAGTGGCATCAATTTTGATATGTCTTGCCTCAAGTTGGTGACAAATCGTATCACTGTATTCAATATTGGCTCATCAAGCTTGGACTTCATCCTCAAACTTTCAAATTCATCATGATACTCCTCAACGCTTTTGGTACCTTATTAAAGCATGTACACCTTCTTAAGAACTTCTTGATGATAAGTAGGTGTGACATACCTCACCTCCATTAAACCTAGCAACTTTTTCCATGTAGGAAAATCATGAATGAGATCTTGGGATTGTTCCCTCCTTTGGACTCCCACCATGTGGATACATATCCCTCAAATTGAGTAATGGCATACTTAGCTTTCAAGGCATACAAAATATTGTTGGTGAGAAAGATCCTTTCACTTTGTAACCTCCATTCAAGGAATTCCTCTGGATCACTATTACCTTTGTAAAATGATCAAGTCCTACTCCTTTTGTAAAAATAGAGCAAGGCATAAGCAATTGAGTTTTGGGGTTTTAAGAACCCTAGCTTTGACATAAATAACAAATACTAGAACTAGAGGCATGACGATAAAAGGATTTCCCTTACTAAACTCTTACATACCTGAAAATGAGAAAGAAACAGGAAGGAAAGACTCCAAGACTTCAGTTCTTGAAACCTTGGTTATGCTTTCTTGAAAACCCTAGGATTAGAAATTAGGATTTCATCATTAAATCCATAGTTGGGTGTTGTAAACTAGTTAGAATAGCTAAAATCATGGAGGGGAGTTGATAACGCTCAAAGTACCACTCCAATTAAGAAGCGTAAGCGATCGTTGTCAAATATAAAACCCAACAAAGGTTGGGGTCGATCCCACAGAGAATATGGTGAGAATTAAGTCTTTAGTGAATTAGTTGACTAATGGTCAATAATTTTCGGTAAATAAAGGGGGGGTTTTGTGTGATCAATTTGTGAACCAAAAACAAACAATAATGTATGAGAAATAATCAGTAGGAGAATGAACTAGGGAAGTGTTTACCATGGAGTTGGTAACAATATCGATTCTAAGCTTAACCGGTCTCTTTCAATATGCGTGTCACGATGTGATTGAATTAATGGTATCATCTAAACGTTTCTCAACCAAATAGACGAATTTACTTTTCAATTCTCTCGAACTTGAAAAGGTGTGCTTTTAGATTTCAATCCTAAACATCAAGTAGATTAATCTATTACAAACATTAATCATAAGACGCAGAGTTAGTAGTCTCGAATCCT
>QJPP01005252.1:0-32142 GCA_003996215.1 Jaltomata sinuosa
TTTTTTTTTTTTCTCTTTTTTCCTTTTTTTTTAATCTTTATTTTTTCCTTTTCTCTTTTTTTCTTCTCTTTTTTTCTTTTTTCTTAACCTCTATTTGTTTTTGCTAATGAACAAAAAGTTGGATAATCCGCAAAGAAGATCTTCTTTATTTGAAATCGAAGTAAATTTAAGGACATGCTTTGTTATTTGAAAGTCCTTTGGAACAAGTCTTGCCTCTAAGACAAATATTATAGAATATCTCATAAATCAAGACACAATGAGGTAGTGTCAAGTCTTGCTCGTGAGGCATAACTTGTAGTTCGAAAATTTTTGAGCTAAATCTTGCCTCTAAGGCAAGAGTTATAGAGAGCATCTCATAAATTAAGACACAATGAAGTAGTGTTAACTCTTGCCCATGGGACATAACTTATTTTTTGGGAGGCCATTGGGCTAGGTATTGCCTCCAAGGCAAACGTTATAGAGCATCTCATGATCAAGACACAATGTGCTAGTGTCAACTCTTGCCCATGAGGCGTAATTTGTTGTTTGAAAGTCTTTGAGCTGTTTTGCCTCTAAGGCAAGAGTTACAGAGCATCGCATAAATCAAGACACAATGTGGTAGTGTCAACTCTTGCCCATGTAACGTAACTTGTTATTTGGAAGCCCTTGGGCTAAGTCTTGCCTCTTAGGCAAGCGTTATAGAGCATCTTATAAATCAAGCACAATGTGGTAGTGTCAACTCTTGCCCATGGGGTGTAACTTATTGTTTGAAAGTCTTTGAGCTAAGTGTTGTCTCTAAGGCAAGAGTTATAGAATGTTTTATAAATCAAGACACAATGAGGTAGTGTCAAGTCTTGCTCGTGGGGCATAACTTGTTGTTTGAAAATTCTTGAGCTAAGTCTTGCCTCTAAGGCAAGAGTTATAGAGTATCTCATAAATCAAGACACAATGAAGTAGTGTGAACTCTTGCCCATGGGGTGTAACTTGTATTTTTTGAGAGATCCTTGGGCTAAGTTTTGCCTCTGAGGCAACTGTTATAAAACATCTTATAAATCAAGACACAATGTACTAGTGTCAAGTCTTGCTCATGGGGCATAATTTGTTGTTTGAAAGTTCTAGGCTAAGTCTTGCCTCTAACGCAAGAGTTATAAAACATCTCATAAAACAAATAAAGGTCGAGAAGAATGATTAAAAAAAGAGAAAAGAAAAATTAAAAATCAAAGAAAAAATTAAAAAATAGAAGTTGAGAGAAAAAAAATAAAAATTGAGAAAAAAATAAAAAAACGAAGAAAAATAACAAAACAAAAAATAAATGAAAAAATAAAGGTTGAGAAAAAAGGAGAAAAAAATAGAATTGAGAGGAGAAAAGGAAAAAAATAAAGATTGAGAAAAAAGAAAAAAACGTAGAAGAAAGAATAAAATAAAAAATAAAAGAAAAATAAAGGTTGAGAAAAAAAAGATAAAAGAAAAAATAAAAATAAAAAAAATAAAAAAGAGAAAAAATAAATATAAAAGTTGAGAGGCAAATGAGCATGGAGAGTTGTTTAAAAATATTTGAGGTATAGAGGGGTAAAAAGATAGTTGTTTTATACATAAAAATATGAAAGACTATTTTTGTAAGACCTTTCTTATGGGGGCAAAAATACAAAGTGGACATTTATGTAGTTATCCTAATCAAAATGAAGATTGGCCCATTCCTCTGAGTGCTTTGACCCAAGGTTTGAAGTTTGCAGTTTTAGAAGCCAAATTTTTCAACGCTCTATTCATATTAGTAATTATTTATACTATTTTTATCCTTGGGCTCGTCTAATATTGTCGTTTGATTGCTCATTAGTTATAGAGAGTTTAATTATATAGGATTTAGTTATTTTACTTTTTATCATGCATAAATTAATACATAAATTCTCTCATAATTGATTGTGTATTAATTATGTGGGATTGTAAGTTGGTAATCAAACACTGTACTTGATGTACTAAATTTTACACATTTGCAATTAAAATCTATCAAATATAATACTATTGATTATGCTGATTTTATCGGCAACCAAACAATTAGGGTGACTTTCATAAATTGAACACAACAAAAAGAGTCCCCACCCACCCCTGATACTGAATATGAATATATTTGGTTATTGGGCATGAAATAGTGGAAAAAAGATGAAAAAATGACATCACATGGTCAGTCGGTCAAACTAGTTTCACCAAAAATGATCAATAATGTCATTATATGGCCACTCGGCCATTTAAATTTCATGTTATGGCAAATTTTTAATTTGGGCGAAATCGTATAGGATGTGTATCAAAACTGTATAATTATTGTACATATTATGTATATGTATAAATTTTTTATAGAAACTGTATAATTATTGTATATAATATGTATCTGTATAAGATTTCAATAGAAACTATATAGGATGTGTATAGAAATTGTATCATTGTTGTATATAATATGTATAGCAACTCCAGCGGTAGTGATTTTAACTAAAGTAAGATTTTTAATCCCTTGGCTATTTGATGAGATCTATTCAGCCGACTGGTCATTTGTGTTCTTGTCCCAAAAAAATATGACATGACCATTAGAAATTTAAATGGATCAACTTTAACCTATATACTTTTAAATACCTTTAGGTTCTCCATAATGACAATTTATGACTAAAATCTCTTTCTCTCTCGCCTATTTCTCACCTCTCTCGCATCTGTATTGAGAAAAATACATGTAATATGTGTATATATATTATATAAAAATAAATATAAAGTGTATATGAAAAGTGTATTGATAAAAATATATATAATGTGTGTAAATATTTTATGAAAAGTGAATATAAGGTGTATATGAAAAATTTACAGATAAAAATATATATAATGTGTATATGTATAAAAAGTGTACAAGAAAAGTCTACTGATAAGAGTATATATAATGAGTATAGTATATATAAAATATATAATAAATGTATATATTCTATAATTTTTACATTGTGTAAGTAGTATATGATAGTTATATATAATAATTAGTGTGTATACAATATACTTAGTATATTGTGGTTATACATTTATTACACACGATTTTTATGCAATAAATAGGTGTATTAGATTACAGTGTATTGACTTTTTTCTATTCCAACTATTTTCATCATATTGGGGGAAAAAACAAGAAACATTACAAAATTGTATTTGATTGTTAAAAGTAAAAGAAGAGCAACAATTAAAAGAATAAATTTAATTTAATTTTTGTTTTAAAAGCGCATCAATCAGAAGAGCTGAAAAGGGTTTTTTTTTTTTTTAAAAAAAGAAGAACATCAAAAAAGAATAAAAAAAAAGTTACCAATTTGCGAAATGAATTTCTTGGGCCATTCGTTTACATTATTTTTGGTCGAATGGCCTTTTATGTCCCTATCTCAAATAAAAGAATGCATTTTTTCATGAAGTTGGACAAAATAATTTTTTTGAGAAAAAAAATAAGAAGCTTGTTGATAGTAGAACGACTTGGAAAAATGAAAAGATAAATGGGCCCACAATTGGTTGAGGTTTGAATGTTTTGTTCTTTTTGGTTTATTTTTTTATTCAAAAATTCGCTGACTCAAATAAAAGAGGATGCATTTTTTTCATGGATGTTGGACAAAACAATTTCCTTAAAACCACATCAAAGTTCAATAGAATTTCTCCTTTTTGCAATTAAAAACAGAAATAGCAACAAGAAGTATCTAAACCAATTTTTTTTTCCCTTTAATTAATTTGAGGAAATCTATGAACATGTTCATGCGTTGTTTTTCTCTAGTGGAGTATTATACTATTGGTGTAGTGCTAGTAACGTCTCGGTTACTACTAGTATAAAGATTTCAAATATTTGCTACTTGGTTGCCTTCATGTCATACACTTCAACGCATCTTCTTCCCCAGTTTGTCACTTCAAACTATTCCAATCTTTAACTTCTAACTTTTAAATTTTAATCATTATATAAACTCATTACACATTTCAACTATGCCATATGGTGAACTATGCCCTAGTGAAAGGTAAGCAAGTTAGTTGTTTTCTTTTACCACTTAGACCTATGGCAAATCATTTTCCTTAATGTTTTTTAACAGATGGTAATGGATCAATTCATTATAAAAGAACAAAGCCAGAAAGAAAATTTTGAGTACTTCACAAATAAGTCATGATGGATTGCCAAATATGAGCTTTATATACACGCGCATACATATATAGCAAGATTACTATTCCCTCGATCCCAATTTATCTGACACTTTTCCTTTTTCGATATTCAAACCGTATAAATTTTAATCAATATTTTATTGTATTTTATTTTTTATCATATTGACATGAGACAAATTACAACTTATAGTTGTTTTCATATAGTTTTTGAATATTTAAATTTAAATTTTAAAATATTGAGTTGATCTAATTTAATTTACCTTCAATGATTAGTGAAATTAACTCGCGAGAAACAAAAGTGTCACATAAATTGTGATTCAAGGAGTACTCATTAGTAAGTAAAGGGGAAAAAACTTTGTGCTTCTTTTCTACTCCCTCCGTTCCTTTTTAGTTATCATGTTTCGCTTTTTGAGAGTCCATTTGACTAATTTTTAAAGCTAAATTAGATTAGATTAATTCGATATTTTTAATTAAAATCTAGATTTATAAAAACTATATGAAAAGTACTATCAATTGTAATTTTTCCCATATCAATATGATAAAAAACAACATTTTAAAGTATTGGTCAATTTTTATATCGTTTGACTCTTAAGAAAGAAACTATGACAACTACAAAGGAACCGAGGGAGTATTTCTCTTTCCTGTTTGGAGATGGAGGGAGGCACACTACCTTGCCAAAAAGAGTTAACTTCTACACACTACTGTGTGATTTTCTTTTTATATTATTGGGCTAACTAAACAATAATTATAAATATAAAAAATCAAATTAGTAACTTGAAATAAGGTAGATTATTAGAGGCATATTCAGGATTTGAAATTATGAGTTCTGAACCAATCGCTTGCACCTACATTGATTGATAGTATAAAAAAATTAAAAAAGGAATCATAAAAAAGGCAAAGATAGAAATAGTAGCTAGGAAGAAAGATGGTGCATTATAAGTATTTGTGTGAGGAAGTCCCAATGAAGGGGAGAGAGGGGAAAAGAGGTGACCATCCAAATCTCCCTTATTTTTTTCTCTCCCACTAATGATTTGGAATCTTGAAGGAAATTCTTGAGAGCCAATGCTCCAAATGATTTGTTTTCCTTCAACAATTTGCAACACCTCCATCTTCAACCTGGAAAACCCTCTTCCCTTCTCCATAATGCCACCATTTTCAGGTGTAATTTGTTTTTCAATATGAACATTTCATGCATGACACTATCAATACATCCTTTTCCCTTCAAAGGTTAAACTTGTTGAAGACAAAGCCTAATGAATGCATATTGACCATTTTTTCCCCTAGCTCCATTCTTGAAACATAAAGAAAAATATATATGATATATTTTCTTTGCTAAAGAGGGTATGAGTGGGCTTGGATTCCCTGTTCTCTTCTGTGTGTAAATGAATCAATGATATGAGTTGCCTCCCCTGTTTCCAGTCTAAGAAAACCAACGAGCCACCGGTCCAGGACACGCCTGTCCCGGTTGCTCGCCCTGCAAATGTTCCTTCCTCCCCGCCACATTTTGGTATCTTCTTTTTTTTCTCTCCTATAAACTTGAATTTAAATGGTTGTGTATTTTTCCTAAAACATGACCAATTATGTTTACTTTTTCTTGTATGTCACAGAAAACAACTACAAACCACCATGTGAAAATGCTAATAACAAGGGCGCTGATCAAGCTAGCCCTGCAGTTGAAAATGGGGATAGCAACAACGCTAAAACTTTCACATTCCGTGAGCTAGCCAGCGCAACAAAGAACTTCCGACAAGAATGCCTAATAGGGGAAGGTGGATTTGGAAGAGTGTTCAAGGGAACACTTCAAGGAGGAGAGGTAAATAACTAACTTTACTCCAATGCAACTAGTAATCTATCTATTTCTTTTTGTCACCATCTGATATGTCTAAGTAAATAGGTTGTGGCAGTAAAGCAACTAGACAGGACAGGAACACAAGGAAACAAGGAGTTTCAAGTTGAAGTCTTAATGCTAAGTCTCCTTAACCACCAAAATCTGGTCAATCTCATTGGATACTGTGCTGATGGAGATCAGAGAATTTTAGTCTATGAATTCATGCAAATGGGCTGCCTTGCTGATCAACTAATTGGTAATGCTCATATATAGTTGTTACACCAATTCTTTCATGCTTTCTTAAACATTAATTCTTCTTTACTGATTGCATTATCTAGACATTAAGGAGGATCAAAAGCCATTAGATTGGCAAAACAGAATAAAGATAGCCTCAGGTGCAGCTCAAGGACTTGAGTACCTACATGAAAAGGCCAACCCACCAATCATTTATCGTGATCTCAGAACCACCAATATTCTATTAGATCAAGATTTTAATCCTAGACTCTCGGACTATGGCCTTGCCAAGCTTGCAGGTGGAGGGAATAAGTCACATATATCACCAAGGGTAATGGGAACATACGGTTACTGTGCTCCAGAGTATGAAAGATCCGGTGAACTCTCTTTCAAGTCAGACATATACAGTTTTGGAGTAGTTTTACTTGAACTTATTACAGGGCGCCGTGCAGTGGATACTACAAGGCCCTCAGAGGAGCAAAACTTAGTTTCTTGGGTGAGAAAGCACTCTCATTCAATATTTCAATCTCACTAGTTCATTTTGTGTCATTGTGACTGATTATGAAATGTGCATATATTGTGATTGAATAGGCACAACCCATTTTCAGGAATCCGAAAAGGTTCAGAGAAATGGCGGATCCACTTCTCAAGAACAAGTTTCCTGAGAGAAGTTTGAATCAAGCAGTTGGGGTTGCAGCCATGTGCCTTCAAGAAGAGCCATCAGTCCGTCCCTTGATCAGTGATGTCGTAGCTGCTCTTACTACCCTCGACGTGGATGAACAAATTCCTGAATCTCCGTCGTCTCCTGAGAAAGACAGTACAGATACAGATGAATACGAGCGGAAGAGTTCAGATAATGAGGCCTTACCAAAAAGGAATGAGGATAAGAGCAGTGAGAATGATCAACAAAATGTACATTACAATCAAAGATTTGGCAGTAATGAAAATGTTTTTGACAGTGATGTGGATGATAGAGCAAGTTCTGATTATGGGTATGGAAGTACATCAGGATCTTCAGAGAGTGAGAAAGAAGACAGCAGGCTTGAACCTGGAGGAGGGATGACAACAAAATCTAGAAAATTGGGTTCCGAATCAAGACGCAAAAGCAAGATAAAGTCATCCTCTCGAACTATCAGCTCAAGCTCAAGACGCAAAAGCAAGATAAAACGCTCTGAAAGTATCACCTCAAAAGACGACTTTGAAAAGAATGACACGTAAAAGACAAGAGCAATTTAAATCATCGGCAAGAAAACAGCGTAAAGTCCAAGGATGTAAGTTTTGGTGCATATTCAAGTCAGAGCAGCAATGATGCAGAATCAGATGGTGAAAATCAATCAAGACATGTACAATTTAGATCATGAAACCATACATCAGAAATTAAAATCTTGATAATCAAGGTACATGGAGTACTTTGTTACCACGGCACCTCTCAGGTTTCTAAATAAGAGTACACTGAGGCTCTTTCAAACTATAACTATGGACAATCAATCATGTACGCCAAAGCAGGTATATCTTATTTATATTTTTTTTTGGTATCCCCGTGGATATTTGGCATTGTCATTCTTTTAGAGAAAGAAATACAATAACAAAAAGGGGAATAGCATTGAAATCAGTCTTTTTTTTTATCTATTTACTTCTAAAATTAGACATCGTTCATCTCAAAAACTTTAAAATCATTTATGGGGAATATTAAAGCTTTAAATTGATGAGCATTATCCAGCTAAACAAAAGGGGTGGTGCCATATAAATGCTACTTATATCAGTAAAAATTGTCGGAATTACTGGATTGAAGTTTTAGGGGACAGAAGAAAAAAATGGACAGTTAGGTTAGTTAAAACAGCAATTCTCAAAAGTTGGGAATTGGGGAGTTTTAAAAAATGTTTCCAAGATCAGGTTTCTAGCTGTAGAACAAGGAAATCTCACTTGGTTGGCTACCTAAACTTTCACTTTGTTGGTGAGAGTTTGATTCCCCATGTTCTAATTCCCTCTCCAGTTTTCTTTCTTTTTTTTTTTTTTTTTTTGAAAAAAGAAGTCGTAGAACAAATTCTAGATCAGATCGAAGGTAGATAAGAGTTTTTTTTTGGAACTTCACTGTGCCCCAATCAAAGAGGGGTTTTTAAATTTTCTGAAAATAACACATCCTTAACCAACTAGAAATGCACACACAATTTTTGAGATTAAACATCATACCAAATCCCTTCTTTTCTAAGAGGAGAATACTAAATTTGCAGTGAGAAATTAATGATACCATCGAAGCATACATCCTAAGAAACGTCATTGTATCCACTCACAAAACAATCGCAAAGTAGAGGGCTGAGGAGAAAAAGAAACTTTTCTTGATTTTAAAGGAATTTCTATAGGGTTTAGCAAACATAAATACGTAGCTACAATTACAAAATTTTACATTCTATAACTACACTTCACTTTTTCTAGCATCTCTCTCCAAACCTTACTCGTATCTGCTCCCTCTCTCCCTCTCCCGATTGTGTTTAATTAGTCTGCTAAAACAATATGATTGTGGGGGTTGTGTTACCATTTTAATCAAGGAAAAAAGTTTTTAAGACTTGCCGCATTGTCATTCAAAATTGAAGATGTTAAGAAAAAGATTCATTTTCTAGGAGAGGAAATAGCAGTGGTCAGCCCACTTGTTTGGACATTGAATTCCTCATACATTGGGTACTTCACATTGAGTAGACTTGTTTTGAAATCACGTAACAAGCTTTCACTCTTGGAGACTTATTACTCCTTTAAAGCATTAAAGTGGTCAAGCTAAACAATTAATTGATGAACAATATCGATAAAATGATTAAAAATTGAAATGTGTTAAACTAATGACAAGATATATGGTGTTTCATGAAATTTCCTTTTTACAAGTTTTTTTTGTATACATTCGAAATGTATTCGTTCATCAACTTGTATTAGACTGATTTTTCTTTATATTTTTTGTATTTTTGTATACTCCGACACTGGATTCGTCGATACAACTTAAATGCGTACATAAATACAAGTTATAGACGAGCAAATGAATACAACTAATACAAGAGCAAATGAATATAAGTGAAATTAAAGCGAATGAATACAACATGTATCCGTCGTACAACCTAAATGCACATATTTTTTGTATCTTTGTATACACCCGAACTTTATTAGTTGATACAACTTAAATGCCCGTATGGGAATGACGAAATATAAGGCGAGCTGTAATAGCTATAAACCAATATGGAATACCATATGCGTGTCAAATCATCGCCGTCTACAAATGAATACATCGCGGGTCTAGAACACTTTCTATGAAAAGATATGTTTGTATCCTTGCCAAATATCATCCTATAAACTCACGAAAATTCCTCACTGCGTCTTCCTGATCCATCAAAACAGATCTATAGTTTCGCATCACGATTTATGGGACTTTTGTCGACTGATCGAAAATAATTTCACACATCACTCTGCATCGAATACTAAAATACATATCTAAAACTGTCATCTTTATCACATAATTAAAGTTCTCATGAATCATTTAATCAGTGTGTAACGCTCAGAATCCTCGAATTCTTCATACACACTAAACTAGTAAAGACTAACTACACAGATAATGAAGGAAATACATCCGCTAACAAGTCAGCAAAACCATAATACAAATGGCCTCCTATAATTAGTACACGGTAAGCATATGCTGAGAGAGCAGAGCTCCATGGAATACAATTCGCTTGACATACTCAAAGAATATACAAATACAATAGAGGTGAAATACAAATATATAGAAAGAGATTGAAAAACGATGTATGGATAGCAGAGGAAGAAGGCAAGATCAGATTGAAAGTATAACAAGCACTTATACATGCTACTCTTTGGTGACACACTTAATACTATATACTCTTATGATCGGTGAACATATCCACGTGCACCTCATAGAAGTAATGTCTCTAAATCTTCAAAGCAAAGACCACGACTGCTAACTCAAGATCATGAGTAGGGTAGTTCTTCTCATGAGTCTTAAGCTGTCTAGAGGCATAAGCAATAACTTTACCACATTGCATCAAAACACAACCCAAACCAATCTCAGAAGCATCACAATACACAACAAAGTCATCTAGGCCCTCGGGTAGGGCCAACACTGGAGCTGTGGTCAATCAAGTCTTCAATTCTTGAAAGTTCTTCTCACACAAATAAGACCACTGGAATTTTACCTTCTTCTGAGTCAATCGAGTCAAAGGGGCAGCAATGGAAGAAAACCCTTCCACAAACCTCCTGTAATAACTAGCCAAACCCAAAAAGCTCCTAATATCAGATGGGGAAGTGGGTCTAGGCCAGTTCTTTACTGCCTCTATCTTTTGAGAATCAACTCGAATACCATCCCTAGTTACAATATAACCCAGAAAAGCAACAGACCACATCCAAAACTGACACTTGCTAAACTTAGCAAATAACTGACGGTCCTTTAGAGTTTGCAACACAACTCTCAAATGGTCCGCATGCTCCCCCTCACTCCGAGAATAGATGAGGATATCATCAATGAACACAATCACAAACATATCCAAATACTACTTGAACACACGGTTCATCAAATCCATAAAAGCTGCAGGAGCATTCGTTAGACCAAAATACATAACAACAAATTCATAATGACCATACCAAGTCCTGAAGGCCATCTTCAGAATATCACACTCTCAAAGACGAACCGGGTGATAACCAGATCTAAGGTCAATTTTGGAGAAGAAACTAGCACCATAAAGCTGATCGAACAAGTCATCAATCCTAAGAATGAGATACTTATTCTTAATTGTGACCTTGTTCAATTGGCTGTAGTCGATACACATTCTAAGAGAGACATCTTTCTTCCGAACAAATAAAACTGGGGCACCGCATAGAGAAATGCTAGGCCTGATGAAACCCTTATTAAGAAGGTCCTTCAACTGATCCTTTAACTCCTTAAGTTCAGCGGGAGCTATCCTATAGGGAGGAATAGAGATAGGATTTGTATCCAGAAGAAGATCTATCCCAAAGTCGATTTCCCACTCGGGAGGGACTCCAGGCATATCCTTGGGAAACACTTCTGGAAACTAATTCACAATAGGAACATACTGAAGGGATGGGGTTTCGAACTTCGTATCCATAACCCGAACTATATGATAAACATAACCCTTAGAAATCATCTTCCTAGCCTTAATATAAGATATGAAACAACCTTTCGAAGAAGGAGGACTACCTTGCCATTCTAAGATGGGTTGATTTGGAAACTTGAAACTGACAACCCGAGTACAATAATCAACTGAAGCATAACAAGCATGTAACTAATCCATACCAAGAATAACATCAAAATCAGTCATCTCTAGCTCTACTAAATCCACTGAAGTGACTCTATAAAGGACTGAGATATGGTAATTTCGGTAGAATCTTTTGGCTAGGACTGACTCACTAATAGGAGTAGAAACACTAAAAGGTTCTAAAACTAATTCAGGACAAATTTCGAATCTGCATACTACATTAGGGGTTACAAAATATAAGGAGGCATTGGGGTCCAACAAAGCATACACATCAAAAGAAAAGACTTTCAACATACCAGTAACAACATATGGGGAACCCTCCTGGTCCTGACTAGAGGACATAGCATAAAGGCAGTTCTAGCGCTAACCACCAGAATTAGAAGTTGTGCCCTGCTGGGCTGGTCGACCTTCTGGGGCTGCTAGAGCAGACTGAGCCCTACCACCTCCCTGTCCCTTTTTGGTCGAAGGGCAATCTATAATCATGTGTCTAGTCTGTCCATAGCCAAAGCATGCTCACGTGCCCGCACAACACTCTCCCGGGTGATTCTTCCCACACTTGCTACAAATGGGATGGGATGGTCCTCTAGCAACACTCCCCTGAGACTGCGAATAAGACCCAGATCCTCTACTAGTCTGATCATAATAGATCCTGGGTAGGGGCACTAGCAAAAGAATGAACAGGTTCTGATGACTTCTTCCAAAATGAGGAGAGGTCCTCGCCATCGGACCTCTGATGGCCAAAACCTAAACTCTCGAATCTAACTCTCTTATTCTCTCTAGCCATCTCCCTAAGCTTGTCCCCCTCAATCTAGTGAGCATGAGTCATAAGTTTAGAGATATTCATATCACTCAACAGCATAGCAGACCTGCACTCCTTCTTCACTATATCTGAAACCCCATAGATAAACTTACTTATTTGGTCATGCGGGTCCGCTACTATAAAAGTGGAATACCTCGATAACTGATTGAACTTTAAACTATACTTTTGGACTGACATTGACCCCTATCTAAAGTTCACAAGCTCCTCAATCGTTGCTTGCCTCAACTCTCGGGGAAAGAACTGGTCAAGGAAGGCTCTCTCGAGACACTCCAAAGTCATAGGGACCACGTCCTTAGCTCTAGCTTCCTTCCATTGTATGAACAAGATATGGGCTACATTCTTGAGTTAATAGGATGCCAACTCCACACAATCAACATCACCCACTTGCATAACATCAAAGATTTTATTCACTTCATCAATAAAGCTAAGTGGGTCCTCACTCACCTTCAAACGACAAAATTCAGGTGGGTTCATTCGGAAAAAATCACAAACTCGGGCTGCTACCTTGAGGATGGACTGGGATAGGAGTATGTTGGTTGGCCTGAGCGGCCAAGGTCTGGGCTAGCAAATGGATATCATTCCTGAATTCCTTATTCATGACCTCAAGGACCGGAAGTGAAGGGGCAACATTTCGAGAGGCTTGGTGAGGCATAGCACGTTGAGGAATGATCTGAAATGAACAAGGAAAGGATTAGACAGATATTAGAGTTGAAATCCAATGCACGATGTGATCATGAAAGAAGTGAGGTTTTTCTAAGACATCTCATAGCTTCCCTTTCATAAGTGTGGTGCGTTTCACACCCCTGAGAGAGATTCTAATCGATACGACATTAAGACATCCTAAGACTCTTAAACCTGAGGCTCTGATACCATGTTTGTCAAGCCCCGAGGCTACCCTCTAGACATAACATGAGACTTGGGACCACATGTGCCCCAAGCTAACCCTTGGTCATAGCATAAGTCAGGTATATCAATTAAGCATAGCGGAGACATAATACGAATTAGATAACTCAATCCATAAGATAAAATCAAAAGAACATGATTCAAAGAAGACCCGAATACCATCTATGTCTGAAAAGCCTCTATACATGACATAAGGAGTTGCTAGGACCAGACCCTAGCTAACTAAAAGTAAGAAAGTAAAATAATCAAAACAAACTAGAGTCATAACTAGCCCTCGAACAATGAGGACTCACCAACACTGACTAGATATCGCTTGCGGTCACTAGCCACGTGCCTGAGGGAGGGAACCATTAATCTGCATCATCAAGAGGATGCAGTGCAAAATATGCGTCAGTACTATAGGATGTACCGAGTATGTGAGATATGCATAATCATGATAAAACATACTTAAAACATGCTTAAAATGAGCTCTTTCGAAATAAGAGATAGCATAAGAATTCATCGAGATTTAAGACATAAACATAAAGTAAAACCAAGTTTCAAAGTAAAGTATCATGTAACTTCATAACTTGAAAATAATCATGTGGGGAGTTTCTCTTAACCCACATAAACCATGCTGAGCTACATGGAGTCCAGTGTCATGTACCCACACCAAAAACGGTTGTCCTAACTGGCCAAAGTTAGAACCATGTCATACCAGGATCCTGTCATAAGCCACAGAGGAAACCTACAGTGGCACATAGTTTTGCAACTAAGGGTACTCTCACCTGGTCCAACTCGGTGCTACATACTACTCCTAAAACATATATATATATATATATATATATATATATATATATATATAACATGAGACTCATATACATGTGACATATCTAGATGTCGAAACATGTTCATAACCCAGATCTTCATACTACTCATGAACCTTGGTTTAGAAAATGATTCATGAGCATTGATGGTACATCAAGCATCTTGTCTTACATAATAGTTCATAACTTAGAAATTTGCATGGCACTAGTTCAATTTCATAATAACATATACTTTCATAACACATAGGAACTAGGCATGCACTTGCTTGAAATTCCATAAAAAACATGCTATCAAATACCAAATTTTTCTTAAATCAATTCATGCATGTAGGATTTACCATAATTAGCCTTCAATTTGAAATAGAAGTTCATACGTAAAAACCTTGCAAAATCATGCAACTTAGTAGGAAGTCCATAATAAAATCATGAGAAGACAATTTATAGCAAAAACTCATAAGAATTGGGTAAAACCCTAATTTACAAGTTCATGAAATCAAAATAGAGATTTGGGGTTTCGGGCACAAGGGTGAAGGGAACCCATTGTTTAATACCCACATACATTGATTTAAGTTAACTCACTTGAAATTGAAAAGATTAGGAGACTTGGACTTGGAGCTTGAGACCTTGAGCTTGAGAGAGTTCTTTTCTTTTTTAGGAGATGAATGAGGTAATGAGAAGGGACTTAGGCTAATAGGTGTATAAACCCTACTAAAAATGGTCAAAATGACCTCACTTAGCAGTTAAAAGAGTGGGTAATAACTAAAATACCCCTGGGAAATAATTAGGATAAACTGATAAAGAGGGCCAGCTTCAGGAATCACGGGTCGGTTCCACGGGTCGTAGTTTGAACCACGACTCGTGGTTCCCACTCATGGTTTCTGGCCAAATGACCAACTTGCAGAAGACATTTTATGTGTCAACAGGATGGACCCGTAGAAAGGATTATGATTCGTAGAACCTATTTGTCATTTCTAAGGGTTTTGGTAGGCCTCTGATCAGGTTCAACGAGTCAACAGGACGGACCCGTAATTCAAACCATGGTCCGTAGTCTTGACTTGTGGTTCCTGGGAATCAGTCAGTCCCCAGGTCTGGTTCCACAAGTTGACCGGATGGGCCATAGACTGAACTACGGTCCATAAAATCAACTCGTGGTTATCAAACCAGAGATTGATTCTGATAGTATTAAATCACGGATCCACTCCACGACTCGTGGATCGAACCGCGGTCTGTGGTTTGGACCCATCACTTCTGGAAAGTTCAAAATTTTCAAATTTCTTAAGTTTAAAGCTAGATCAAGTTCTGAGGTATTACATTAGCAACTAATATCCAAACCATATCCATAATCAGCTCTTTGAAACCCATTTTCCTCATGACCCTAATGAGAAATAGCCAAGAAACCCTATCATAAGCCTTTGATATGTCTAGTTTTATAACAACATTAGTTGGCTTCCCTCTTAATCTGATATCAGTGACTATTTCCTGAGTAAGTAAAACATTCTCAGTAATGCTCCTTCCTTTGATAAAACCTGACTGATTTTTGGATATCAGTTTAGGTAGCATGCCTTCCAACCTCTCATGTAATACTCTGGATATGACTTTATCAATAAAGTTGCTGAGACAGATAGGTCTCAGATTTGTGAAGCCGTATGCCACTTCCTTCTTTGTAATTATCACCCAATTAGTACGTGTAACACTCTTAGGAAGAGTATTACCTTTAAAGAACTCCTTTACTATGTTATACATATACTATTTCTCTAACTCCTGGCAATGTTGGTAAAAGAGACCTGAGAATCCATCTGGGCCACATGCACTACTACCATTTAAACAAAAAACAACATGTTGCACTTCCTCTATTGTAGGTGTTTCTACCCAGCTGTTGTTATGTTCATTTGTTACCATTTCTGGTATATGGTTTAGTAGTTCAAAGTTGGTGCCTTCCTCCTCTTGAGTAAATTTATCCTTATAGAACTTAACTTCTTCCTCAGCCACCTCTTCAGTACTCTCAATCCAGTTGCCTTCTACATCTTTGATTTTATTGATTTGTATTCTTTTTCGTCTCCCCTTCACAAGGCTGTGAAAGAACCTTGTGTTTTTATCTCCCTTTTCAAACCAGGTGATTCCATCCCTTTGTCTCCAAAATTCTTCTTCAAAATAAAGATATTTATTTACCTTTGCTTGAGCCTTCTGCATAACCATCCTATTAGCAGGTGATGTATCTTTCTCAAATAATTGCTCCTTCAATTTCATGATGACCTCCCTGATTTTCAGCTGCTGAAAGATATCACCAAATCTCTCTTTTCTCCAAGATCTCAAGGCCTTCTTAAGATTTTTGAGTTTATGTTTGAAGAGCCAAAAAATATTCCCTCTTTCAGTGGTCTGCCAATGCTGATTAACCACATATTTCAAAGAGTCATCTTCCACCCAGAAGGCCAGAAACTTGAAAAGTCTTATGAAGGTTTGAGCTTCTTCATTCATTTTCAAGAACAATGGGGCATGATATGATCCAGTTCTTAGCAAATGTTCCACTTCCATTGTAAGGAGCTATTCCAACATTTGAGAATTGACCAAAATCCTGTCTAATCTCTCAAAAAATATAATCAGCTGCTGCTCTACCATTCAACCAAGTAAATCGGCTCCGCTTAAAAGGAATTTCTTCAAGTTCATAGGAGTTAACACATAATGCAAAATCGTCAAATTCTTGTAGAGTGGTAGGTAATCCCCCAATCTTTTCTTCCCCATTTAGAATAACATTGAAATCTCTTCCTATTAACCAGGGAGATCCAAAAACAACACACCTATAAATGTCATTCCACAGTTCAGTTCTTTCCCCTTATGTACACTTGGCATATACAATTGTTATCAACATATGTTTCTGACTCTCCAAGAAAGTAGATTTTATTGTCACCTGCTGTTCTACATCACTGATAATCTCAATGTATATCCCTTCTCTCACAAAAATCCATATCTTGCTATTTACGTTTGCTCCTGCCATGCTCATATTTAATCTTCTTTTGTACCCCTGTAAGTGTGTCCTATTTTGGAAAGGCTCCATAAGAGCTATTATGAAATATTTATAATTTCTATTAAGCATCTACAGCCGGTTAAAGGCTTGCTGAGTATTAATAGATCTGATATTCCAAAAAAGATCCTTAATAATCATCTAGTAGGCTTTTTTGGGATCCCTCTTTTTGGCACCACCCTTTTTGGTGGTTGATTCTCTATTTCTGATTGCTTCTTGCCTTTTCTCATATTTTTCCTTGTTTTCTTTGGAGAAAAATCACCCTTCTTACCTACTTTCTCCTATACAGACTCATCCTCCTCTAAATCTACAGTAACATCCTTTGTTGAATTATCTACTGAGTTGTTTGCTTCTCCTGCATTTGTTATGCTCTGTGCATATTCCACCTTATAAATAACAATATCATGTAATGATTCTTAAGGGCTCTTATGGTATGGTGGTGCCTCTAGTTGCAGCTGTGTACCATTTTCCTTATGCCTTGCGTCTTCAATTGCATTATTATCCTTTTGGATCACTTCTATTTCGTTTGCAGTAGTATCATTTTCTATTGCCAAGGCTACATGTTGTGAGGCTATCACTATGTCTTGGCAAGGATACGAGCCCTCTGCTACTAATTCACCTTCTTAAATGTCTAAATCATCCTCTTTATCCACTCTATCACTCTATTTTGTGCTTATTTCTGCTTCCCCTGATGAAGCCTTGTCCGGTGTTATTATGTTACCTACTTCTATTATGGGGCTACTACTTGTGGCTTTCTTTGGTGAAGGAGAACCATGTTTTATATCACTTCTTGTGAAGGCCTTTTCTACCCAATCCCTTGTTGATCTTCCTTGTTGTTGCCTTGATTCATCATTGCATCTTTTTTGTACCCTGATTCTTGCTTTGCTTCATGTGTATTCTCTGCTAGAACATCAAAAGGATTGCTGGTGTCTATGCCTTCCCCTTTCTCTACAGCTTTTTCGCTTATGCTTTCACCTTTTTTCTTTGTGAAAAATTTATTTGTGGGGTTCCATTTGCTAACCATCATCCCTTTACCATTTGTTTTTGGATTTTGCAGATCTGTTGTTGCTGCCTCTTCAGGTATTTCCCGATCTTTTTGCAACTCTAGATGAAGCACTCTACAGTCATCTTCACTATCTCCTTGTAGCTTGCACTTTTTGCAGTAAGAGGGAATAAAATCATATTTTATCTTGACTTTCACTGATCTTTTAGCCTTATTGACTTCATCTTCAATCTCTATTTGAATATATTCTGTTTTTTCTGAAAGTAGGCCCAGTTGTACCTTCCCCCTAGAACAACTAGGGTGAGTTTTGTTCACTGTAGCTAAATCCAGATGCAAAGGCTTTCCAACAGCTGACGCCAATGAAAATAAGGATTCGTTAACAAAGAATGTGACGCCCTAAACTCAGGGGGGGAACTGGCACCTAATGCCTAAACTTAGGCCAAAGACGACCTTGCTGAACTATTTGCCAATGGTGGATAGCAGCCACACATAATCAAGAAAACAAACGAGTGTATCTCAGCTTAAAATCAGCCCTCGGTCGGCAAGGCCCATGTCAACAACTCTAGAAAGAAAATGACTATTCCCAACATTTCATTTAAAGTAATAATCAGGTAACACATAAGTCCTGCTTGGGCTGTCGAGGACTCCATGATATCTAGGAAAGTATAAATGTTATGCGGGCCATCAAGGCCACCATAATTTCTACACAAATTCTGAAAATAGGTATATACAATGTAAACTAGGCTAACCAACTGCTAAACTACCAACAACAACAACAACAAGGCCCATTAGGCCAATAATCTACAACAAATCAATATACAAGGCTAAAATGGCCACCATCATAGATATACAACCTAATTGACTAGTCTGCAAGCCTCTACAAATACAACACATGGTGGGATAGGACCCCAACCTACCCAAAAACTATAAACAACAAAAAGGGAAAACCTTTGATACTCTGGCGACCGCTGGAAGGAAAGGAGTTAACCAACTCGCTGAGAGCTCGGCTATGCTACCCGGTAGGTCTATCTGGTCGTTGCTCAGATCTTGCAGGAATAAATAAAATGCCCCCAGGCAATAGGGCATCAGTACAAAATAATGTACCAATCATGTATGGCAAATTGAAAACTAAAATTGAAGTGTAAGGACTGAGCAAAAAGGGTACGAGGAACACATAAGTACAATACCTTACCTTTCTACAATAATGAAGCCTTTAAACACGTAGCAAATAATAACCCAATATGGCCCCCATAAGCTTGATCGGTACAAATAGCACACCATCACTATAAGTCCTAAAGAGTTCAAACAGTCGCTAAATACCCATACTGGCTCCCTTACTTGTACCCCTGTGATAATTGTATCTGAACTGTCTGAATGTACATGTGTCGTAAATCAATATAACTATGATGCTCTATGGTACCATATAAGTGCTGCCCCATAGGTATAGCTTTACCATCCCATCAGTATGGTCTCCACGGCCTAAAGGCACAGTAATATAATATAACTATTACCCCGTAGGTATAGCCTGCCTATCCTGTAGGTATGATCTTCTCAGCCCGAAGGCACGATAATATAAAGTGATTGTTGCCCCGTAGGTATAGCCTTCCCATCCTGTAGGTACGGTCTTCCTGGCCCGAAAGCATGATAATAGCAACCATAATGTAAGCTCTAAAACCCAGCAGTGTCAATGTCTGTTGAGGCCAAAATAAGCCTATAGGTGGCAGCAAGATGATAAAAGCAACACAATAATATCATGTAATCACATGTGATCTCAATTTAACCATAACATGCTTTTCTAAGCTGCTAGGTAAGGAATAAAGTGTTGTTGATAGTCGCTATATCATTCTGTGGAGCAAAGCTTAATACTATAAGGCCATAAGTCAAATAACGACGTTATAAAGGCTATAAAAGCTTTGGACTTAAAGGTCATGCCAGAAAGTGAAAAGGAAGCCTTAACATACCTTTTAATCGAAGACCCCAAGGTGTCTAGGATACTTGACCAACCAAAGGTAAAACAACAAGTGCACGAATCAATAAGGCTACAAGAATAAGCCAAAGCCAATCGATAAGGCGTTAGTGCCACAGTCGTGACCAACCAAGTACAAAGCATAAAAGTAGGCCAATAATAATAAAACACAATAGCTATAACCAATGAAGATATTCCAACAACATCTCGAAGGAGCGACGGGCTCCCGAGGAAATATAACAAGGCGTACTTGATGTTGTTGAATCCAAAAACTATCGTAGCGACTCCAATAAGAATCACACAAACTCCCCAATTCCCCTAGAACATTAACACCCTTAGTACACAACAACAATAACCAAACGTAATAAGATAAAGGGGCTGTCCAAAGCCATGGTTTCTAAAACACCATTTTGTGGCCGAAAAGCTATAAAAATGATACTAGAACATGTAATTATAAAGGAGGGTCATAGGGGGAATATTTACTTGACAAATGGAACTGAATTCCAAATATAAACAACCTGCCTCCTTGCAGTAATAACAAACAAAGCAAAAACCAACAAGAAAATACTACAAGTCATCAGCAAGTACGACTTTTCATAACTTGAAGCTTAGAATATCATTTTAACAAATAGATAAGTGTACGGAATCCTTACATTACCAATACAACTCCATAGCTACTGCCCAATATAAATAATCCCCTGGAAATCTCGCTGTCCACACCCCAAAAGAGAAGCACCACACAAAACACGGAGAAAACTATGTCAAGATGATGAGCTTAACGTGTAGAAAAACTTTTATGAAGCCCTTAATCTCTAGTTGGCAAACTTTAGGGAGTATTTTGGTCTAGGGTGAGCTTCAGCTGTTTCTCAGAGCTTGGATAAAATAATATGGAAAGAAAATGAATTTTCAAGGCTCAAATCTCAATATATCTCCATTCCACCGACTTGGGCCCACCTTGACATGCCTGCTTGTGCAGTCTTACAAAAATGCAAATATCTCCCTATTTCGAAGTTGTATGAATGAACGGTTTTATGAATTATAAACTAGACTCGTAGACATTCAATTTGGTAGGTTGGGGGCCCACTAATTCGTTATAGATTGGGAGAAAACCACTAATACATTTCACTAAAGTTTTAAGTGAATTTCTTAAAGGAATTTACAATAACTTTTTCCGACTTTTATTTTGCAACTTGCTTGACTTAAAAACATAACATACGACCATCGTGCATTTAAAATACCTTATAAAACATCCTTCATAACATGTAAGGTAATCTTAGTATTATCACAAAGGCACAATTTAATTTAACGTACAAATGTGTGGGGAGTTACATCATTTCCCCCTTAGGAACATTCGTCCTTGAATGATGATAATGTACGTGGAATAATAGGAAACAACACAAGAACTCATATAGTACACAAGTAACGTACCTCACGTACTCAAATATGGGTCTACTATCTGTTGGTTTTGAGCATCATCTGAAGGGGTGAACAAGTGGGCATATCTGGTCTCCATGTCATCTTCAGCTTCCCAACTCATCTTTTTAAGATTATGGTTCCGCCATAACACTTTCACTGAAGCTATATCCTTATTTCGTAATCTTCTAATCTATTGGTCTACTATGGCAATAGGGACTTCTTCATAAAAAAAGTTCCTCTAAAATCTAATGCCTGTTGTTGATACTATTTGTGCTGGATCTCTGGTACACTTTCATAACATAGAAACATGAAAGATTGGGTGCACTGCTTCTAATTCTGGAGGCAAGTCTAGCTGGTAAACAACTCTGCGTGTACGTCACAAGATATGGTAAGGCCCAATATATCAAGGGCGCCGCTTTGCCTTCCTTCTGAATTGCATAACGCCCTTCATAGGAGAAACTTTCAAAAAGACCCAGTCCTCAACATTGAACTCTAGGTCTCGTTTCCTAACATAAGAATATGATTTTTGGCGGCTCTAAGTTGTCAACAATCGCTCCTTAATAAGCTTAACCATTTCCACGGCCTGCTGCACAACATTAGGTCCAAGCATCCCCGACTCTACAACCTAAAACTAACCAAGGGGGATCTATATTTGCACCCATATAAAGCCTCATATGGTGCCATACCAATGATGGAGTGATAACTTTTATTATAAGAAAACTCAATAAGCGATAAGTGATCATCCTAGTTTCCCTTGAAATCTAGCACACACACCCGTAACATATCCTCAAGCATCTTAACCATACATTCGGCTTGTCCATCAGTTTGACGATGAAAAGTTATACTAAGATTAACCTGAGTACCGAGACCTTTTTGGAAGGATCTCCCAAAATGTGTTGTAAACTAAGTCTCTCGATCTGAAATAATTGATAATGGGACACTATGTAGTCTGACTATTTCTCTAATATATAACCTCACATAGTCTTTAGCCAAGAATGTGGTCCTGACAGGCAAGAAATGGGCTGATTTTGTTAGCCTATCGATAATCAAATAGAATCAAGCTTTCTACATGAATAAGGTAAACCTGTGACAAAATCCATATTTATTGCCTCCCACTTCCACAATGGAATAGCTATCTCCTGATTTAGCTCACTGGGCTTCTGATGCTTTACCTTTACCTGCTGATAATTAGGGCACTGTTCCACAAACTCAGCTATGTTCCTCTTCATTCCTAGCCACCAAGAAATCTTTTTAATATCATGATACATCATTGTGGATCCAGGGTGAATAGATTAGCAAGAATGGTGTACCTCTTTCATATTCTAATGTCGAAGCCCTGTAAGATCCAGAAAACATAGTCGATCTCTATTTATAAGGACTCCATCTCCTGCTATATCAACAACTAAAGACTCTTGCTGCTGAGCCTTGCCTCTAAGTTGCTCTAAGTTGGGATCCTCGTGTTGTCGTGCCTTTACCTCCATAACTAGAGATGATATGGTTGTGTCCTGAACTGTGACCCCAGTATCATGGGAGTTTAATAATCTAACTCGCAAACTAGCTAGTTGATGGAGCTCCCAAGCTATCTCCCACTTCTCAGCTCCCACATATGATGGACTACCCATAGACTTACCACTAAGGGCATCCTCTACGACATTGGCTTTCCCTGGATGATATAAGATATCTACATCATAGTCTTTCAGCAATTCAATCCATCAGTGCTGTCACAGGTTCAACTCTTTCTGTCTAAGAATATATTGAAGGCTAAATCATTGGTCGGGTAGTTCTTTTCATCCTTCTTTAACTATCTAGAAGCATAAACAATTACCTTTCTATATTGCATCAAATCATAAACCAACCTAACACTTGAAGCATCAGAATAAATTACGTATCCCTTTGGACCTTCTGGTGAAGCCAAAATAGGTGTTGAAGTCAATCTATATTTTATCTCTTAGAAGTCCGCTCGTAGGCTACAGTCCACTAAAACTTAGTTTCTTTTTGAGTAAGCTTTGTCAAGGGTGCTGAAAGTAAAGAAAATCCTTCCACAAACCTTCTTTAATACCCTGCTATCCACAAAAAGCTACAAACTTCTGTTGGGGTCGTGGGTCTAGGCCAAGTCTTCATAGCCTCAATCTTTTGTAAGTTAACCTGAATACAAACATATGATATAATAAGGCCCAAAAGGCCATATAATGAAACAAGAACTCACACTTTGGTAGCTTAGCATACAACCTCTGATCTCAGAGTACCTGAAGCACTGCTCAGACGTGGTCTCTATGCTTGGCCTCTAACCGCGAGTATACCAAAATATCATCAATAAACACAATGACAAACAAGTATAAAAATGGCCTGAATATACTATTAATTATGTTCATAAATACTAATGGGGCATTCGTCAACTCGAAAGACATCACAAGAAACTCAATATGGCCATATCTGGTCCAGAAGGCTGTCTTTGGAATATCACTTTCTCGAACTCATACCTAATGGCACTCTGAATGTAAATCAATCTTTGAAAAATATTTGGCACCCCGTAGCTGGTCAAATAAGTCATCAATCCCTGGTAGCGGGTATCTATTCTTAATAGTCACCTTGTTCAGTTGCTGATAATCTATACACATTCATAGTGAGCCATCTTTCTTTTTTACAAATAATACTGGCACACCCCAAGGTGAAGCACTAGCCTGATGAAGCCTTTATCAATCAAGTCCTTCAATTGCTCCTTTAACTCCTTCAGCTTAGCTGTAGCCATCCTATAAGGAGTAATTGAAATTGGCTGAATACCTGGAAGCATATCAATAGCAAAGTCGACCTCACACTCTGCTAATTTTCTATCTTTGCTGAACCTTGTTGGTCCCTAAATGGAAAATACCTTGTATATGACCATCTTGGCCACAAAAATAGCATGTTGTGGAGCCCTGATGGCATCTCCTGGCATGTGTTTATTACATGTATCACAATGTGGCACAACTGATCAAAACTGCTCTGGGACCCTTTGATATTGTGAGCCTGATGCTCGTGAGCTCTCACCTAAACTAGACCACCCCTGGTGATCAAATCTGATACCCTAGGACATCTATTATAGGGGTGTAGATTTTCTTCCTAAATCCCGATGTCTTGATCAACCCGGGGTCTCTGTCTACAACCTGTGGGGTTTGCCCTCTTCTACTGCCCTCTCTCGACTCTCTCAGTCGTATACTGTTTATTTCAAAGTACCTTTATGTCATGTGCAGCAACATGAATCCAAGAGATATACATATCATCATTATATGTTGTTTTACTAAAAGCTCAATAAAAATTGTATGTCATAGAACTCAACCGTTATGACTCAGCTCTATTGCATGATTTGAGCAACAGAAAGGGTGATTTTCCCGAACAATGTCAGTAGCTTCGTGCTTGTAAAATGTGGTGAACCACACTTATAAACAAGACTCTACTATACATGGCTTGTAGACTTCCTAGTATACAACGTCAATTTAATACCAAATTTGTCACACCCCAAACTCTAGGGGGGCACAACTGGTATCTAATGCCAAAACTTAGGCCAAAGCTGATCCTGCTGAACTATTTGCCAATGGCGCATAGCAGTCACACACATTCAAGAAAATAAATGAGTATATATTGCCTTAAAAATCAGCCCTCGGTCGTCAAGGGCACTGTCAACAGCTCTAGAAACAAAACAACTATTCCCAACAGTTCATTTAGAGCAATAAGAAAGTAGCACGTAAGTCCTATTTGGACTGTCGAGGCCTCTATGATATCTGGAAAAGCATAAATTCTATACAGGACTTCAAGGACACCATGATTTCTACACAGATGCTGAAAATAGGTATATACATTGTAAACTAGGCTAACCAGCTGCTAAAATATCAACAACAATAACAAGGCCCATTAGGCCAACTAGCTACAACTAATGAATATACAAGGCAAAAATGGTCCCCAGCGTAACTATACAACCTAACTGACTAGTCTCCAAGTCTCTACGAATACAATACTTGGTGGAACAGGGCCCCAATCTACCCAAAAACTACAAACAACAAAAAGGGAAAACCTTTGATACTCTAGGGACCCCTAAAAGTAAATGAGTCAACCAACTCGCTGAGAGCTCAGCTATGCTACCCTGCACGTCTATCTGGTCATCGCTCAGATCCTGAAGGCATAAATGCAGCGCCCCAGGCAATGAGGCATTAGTATGAAGTAATATATCGAGAATGTAAGGCAAATAGAAAACTGAAACTTAAGTGTAAGGACAAAACAAAAAGGGTAGAAGGAACACATAAGTACAATACCTTACCTTTCTACAATAATGAAGCCTTTAAACACATAGAAAATAATAACCCGACTTGGCCCCCATAAGACTGGCAGGTATGAATAGCACACCATTGCTATAAGTCCTAAAGAGTTCAAATAGTCGCTAAACGCCCATACTGGCCCCCTTACATGGACCCCAGTGATAATCTGATCTGAACTGTCTGAATGTACATGTGTCATGAATCGAAACAGCTCTGAGGCTCTGTGGTACAATATACGTCATGCCCTGAGGATACCCCCTATAAGCATTATGGTGATTAGTGTCACAAGTCACCCCAAGCTAACCCATGGTCTGGCATATCTAGACAATCTCTGATAAAAACATACACGATGCAGAAAATAAAAACAACTTTAATATCTAAAGTGAGAAAGAGCCAAAAACATATCTGGATATAAAATATATCAAGAGTATAATGATGACTAAAAACAACACTAACAACTCAATAGCTGAATCTAGTGTATGTCTGAAAGCCTCTAACTGATATGAGTTGTTGGGACAAGCCCCCAACTAACTCTAATAATATGCAACTGAAATGGAAAACTGAAAGATGAAAGCATGTCTATCATCCTCGAACTATGAGGACTCACCACTAAAGCTGCAAAGTAAGGACTAGAAATCGAGCTAAGCATGATCTGGATACTGAGCGCCTGAACCTACATCATAAAATGATGTAACACAAAATTATGCATCAGTACTTTGAATGTACTGAGCATGCGAGATATTTGCTAAGCTGGACAACATAAAACTGAACAGGGAATATACATACTAAAACATAAACTGAATGGTAAGCTTGATGCAATGACCAAGTACTAACATGAACATAGAATATGTTGAGCTGAATAACTAAAATTGATATTGAGTACATGGTAAATGCAATATGAGTCTGATTGTGGGAGATACTATTAACCGACATACCCCAAGCTGAGCTAAGTATGGAGTCAACCTGTAATCCTGGATGGAAGGGCATTCATACTGTGCCAAGGGTACAAACAAAACCGACGTGGATCCACTAAACTGATGTTCACTAGAGACACAGGTGACCAGCCTAATCTGACAGCTGAGCCACTTCTATACCTACAGTGGTACCACAGTTCTGGGACTTCGGGACTACAATAAAAGGTCTCATCCTAATCTGATAGCTAAGCCTTTATCCCCTAATCCGCTCGGTACTAAGGCCTCATTTGTTTGCACTTAATGGAGGTCTAAATCTGAATTGTTCAGACCTTAGACCATTAAGTGCATTTGTTTTCATTAAGATTTAAACACTTAATTGGTCTGAATAAGTCTTAATCATTAAGATCTAGAACAAAGTCTTAATACCATTAAGAGGTAAACTTGTATGGATAATATTCATCACCACTCTATCCACAATCACCCATCACCACCACTTACCACTTTTGTCATCACAACCACCACAACTATTGTCAACCACCATTACCAGCGTCAACCACAACTACCAACTACCACCACTATCAGCCACTACCATCCTTACTACCTCCATCATTATAATTATATCCATTGTCACCACCATCACCGCCACCTCCACCACCACTGTGATCAATCCCTACAACTAACCAACTATACCATCACAATTAACACTGCTGCCAACTACCACCAGCACACCGTCAACCACCACACATTCTTTCGTCATCACCACCACCGTTGTTACAGTCGATTCCATCTCCATCGCTATCAGTCACTACCACCAGTATGGTCAATCCCTACTACCAACCACCTTCACCATCACAACTAGAAATACCACCAACTACCACACATTCTTCAGTCACCACCATCAACACCGCCAACTACTAATCTTAACCATCTTCACCATCACAAAACCACCACCAACAATACCAATCACCACTATCATGACAATCACTACAACACCAACCACCTCTACCATCACAACTACCACCGCCAATATTACCGACCACTAATACCAACCATTGCCACTGCCACAACCATTACAAACCATCTTCATCATCACTAGCAAACATAAATGTCTCATTTTTTAATCAAATATAATTTTATTTTACTAAATTAAGTATTTTTCTAATATATAATTAATTTTTTATTTGAATTGTGTTTTTTTGAAACTGGTAATATATTTTTTATTTGAATTGTATTTTTATTATATTTACAAATAAATAAATTATGCACATTCAAATGTTGAAAAACAAACAGTCTTAATCGTTCAGTATTCAGATCTAGAGACAATATCATAAGCATTCAGATATGCATTCAGATTCAGACGTCTTAATCTTAATGAAAACAAATGAGGCCTAAGTCTACTCCCAACAGAATGTAAGCAATGAAATGCAAGCTGAAGTACTGTATAGCTCAAATATTGATAGTTTTCTTAGAATGCAACATACATATATACTGAAACATGATAGCATTCTATTTTGAAGCATGACTGTCTAAAATATCTACCTAGCAAGTATAAATTATGAATATTGAATTTAACACAAGCTAGGGTTTCTGAGTTCTGTACATGTGGCTATGCTAAATCCCCAAGAAGCATATACTTAGTATCACAATAAACTATAGCATCTGAATTACAAAGAATCCTTAAGATTTAGGCACCCTAGATCTGAGTATTTCATAGAGAAACTGAAGAACTGAACTTAAACTGGGGACTCAATGGGTGGAAGGAACCCAATGATGAAATCCCACATACCTGGAGAAGAATCTATGGAGAAATCCCTTGGATTTTGGGGCTGAGCTTGAAGGAACCTTCTGCTTGTTCTGGTGAGAAATTGTGGCCTCTTTTCCCCTTTCTTTCTAAGTATCTGATGTTTTTAGGAGAATAGGCGATTTAGGTAGTTTTTGACTAATAGTAGGCTTATAATAAACAAAACATCATAGTTTAGGCTTTAAAGGAGAAAGGAAAAGTCCGAAATTCCCCTGGGAAATTTGAAAGAACTCTGCTGAAAATCGCGACTCAGGAATTATAATTTGGTTGACGGACCATAGTCCTGGATGACGGATCGTCAACTGAATTGTGGTTCTGCCCAGGAGTCTTGGGGTTCTCTGATCTACGGAAACCACAACTCAACAAGATGGACCATGGTTCTGAACGATGGTTCGTCATATGGCTTGTGGTTCCTAGGACCTTAGCTAAGGGTCTTCTGGTCTAAGGATTCCACGAGTCAAATAATGAACCGTGGTTCTGAAGTATGGTCTTTAGTCTGACTCGTAGTTTCTAGGACAAGTACTAAGGTTCTTTGATGTTCTGATTCCATGATTCCACAGGACGGGCTGTGTTCTATGTGACAGTTCATCGTGTGACTCGTGGTTGCTGGGCCCTGAACTGAGGGTCCTCTTATATTTTGATCTACGAGTCAAATGACAGTCCATGGTCCTTGAATACGGCCCGTTGCACAACTCATAGTTCCTGGATCATGAATGGTGGGTCTACTGGAAATGGGGATTATGGCCAAGATGATGGACCGTGGTTCCAAACTACAGTCTGTGATCTTAATCGTGGTTCCTGGAAACTTGATTTTTTTTTCTAAATTTTTCTGCTGAGTACAGTCAGTAGCTGGTTCATATCCTAGGGTGTTACAATATAAGTGTTGCCCCATAGGTACAACCTTCCTGCCCCGTAGGTACGGTCTGCCCGACCTGAAGGAATTTTAAGAGAATTCCTTAAAGGAATTTACAATAACATTTCTTGACTTTTATTTTTCAAGTTGTTGACTTAAAAAACATAAAATATGACCACCGTGCATTTAAAATACCTCATAAAATATCCTTCATAACATGTAAGGTACTCTTGGTATTATCCCAAAGACACAATTTAATTCAACGTTCAAATGTGTGGGGTGTTACAAAAAACGTGGGAAGGAGATCTCGAAATGATATCCAAGCAGTTGCTTGTGATGTTTCTTCACTTGTTTTGAACTTAGAATCATATATGAGGCGGCGCATTTTATAAGAGTATCCTTCTTTTGAAGTAATGTAATAAGCATTTTTATACATAATGTTAATGGAATCCTTTGTCAGATCAAATCTCATTAAAATATGTCTGTTTCTCAAGAATTCAATCTTACAATCACCTTTAATTCAACATTACTTGGGGAGTAACTCCCTAAGTTCTGATAATTCAGGCCATCCGTATGAGAATTTACAAACAATAGCGTATTGTCAATTCTCAATAATATTCATCATGTTTACATCTTATTCCATCCATTTAACCATATGGATACCATCAACGAAAGCTACTTTCTTCATAGGAATAGGTTCAACCTCTATCTTCGCCTTGGTAGCGTTGTTCATATGTCCATTTGGATTTGTGATAGCTGCATAATATCCTATGGGGGTGGGTGTTTCAGAAGGGTTATGATGATGGTTTTTTGAGGGGCTTTCCGTGGAGGTCAATGGCAGGAATTGAGTGTTGGAGGTTAAGGGTTGAAAATGGATATCCATCGGACCGGCCGGGTTCAGGTCATATATTTAGGAGAGAGAAGAGAATACTTTTTCACTTACTTTCCTACTTATTTTTTTAGTAGGTAAGTATTTTTTTTAGTTTTTCTTTTAAAAAGTTCTCATACTGCATGAGACATAATCAACGCATAATGAAAAATAGCAATTGCATGACAATTTATGATTATTATAGAGTTTTGCTTGTTAAACACCAATATAAACGTAACAATTATAATTGCACCCAAATTGCATGTTCTTTTTATTGGGGCATCTTTGTTTGATGTATATAACAGTAACATAAATGACTAATCACCTTATTCTAACAATGTGTCATATACTAGTTAGTGATTTATTTGAATACTAAAATACTACTCCTATTTCATTATGACATGATGTTTGTCTTAGAATTCGTGTGGCTAAGTATCATCACTGTTATAATTTATAATTAATATGACTAATATATTTTTATGACTTAAATATTTATATCGAAAATATAAAGGACTAGTTCCTCCATCTTTTATGCATTAGTTTAGTAAAATTGCATGACTTCTAAAATATAAGCCCAAATCATTATGGATATTTTCACCTCCCTATGATCATATTACTAAACTTTAATAGCAAATGCATCACTATTTTAAAACTAATATATGTCAAATCAAGACATTTATGTTGTAGAGGATTTTCATTTCAAGGTCAAAATGATTATTGATAACGCTCAAACTACACCTCAAATTAACGAGGCGTAAGCGATCGTTGTCAAGTAAAGAACCCAACAAGGTTGGGGTCGAATCCCACAGAGAATATGGTGAAGATTAAGTCTTTGGTGAATTAAATGACTAGTTGTCAATCGATTCCAGTAAATAAGGGGGGGGTTTTGTAATCAAATTGTAAACAAAACAATAGTAAACGTAAGAGTTTAAATCAGTAGGAGAGAATGAACTAGGGATGTGTTCACCATGGCGTTGTAACAATGTCGATTCTAGGCTTAACCGGGTTCTTTCTATATGCGTGTCACGATGTGATTGCGTCAATTGTATCGTCTAAACGTCTCTCGACCAAATAAACAAATTTCCTTTTATCTTCTTTCGATCTCAAAAAGATGTGCTTTTTAGCTCTCAATCCTAACATCAAGTAGACTAATCCAGTTACGGCATTAATCTTTAAGACGAGAGTTGGTAGTCTCGAATCCTTGTCGTTAATCAAGTTTTCCCGGTTTTAACTTCTTTACTCAAGCAAATTAAACCTAGGCATGTTCTAATGTTTGCAACCACTAGAAAACGTGACTAATTGAATGATTAACAACATGACAATACATATATCGAACCCAACGCTACCCGGAATCTATATTGCTACGTTTCCATGGCTCCCACAACCCTAGTTGCGGGAGTTTTAGTTACTCATGCTCGATAAATAAGAGAAAATAGTTGTATTCATAATAAAGGGAAGAAAAGTCTTACAATAAAATGAAACAATCAATCTTCCAACATCCAAGAGCAAGAAATACCAAGAACTCACGAAAGAATCAAGAACACGAATTCAAGAATCCGGAAACGTGTTGTTGCTCTCAAAAATGACTTAAAAACTTGTTTAAACTAATGGGAGAATAATAATTAACATAAACCTAACATAGGGTATTTATAGGAGTAGTAGAAACCAATTCCAAAACGGGCTAGGAATCCCCAAAACGCGGGTCGCCGCCTGAAGTCACTGCCTAAGCGTGACGGCCAGGCTTGACGGACCGTCACAGGGTTGACGGACCGTCGCCTGGACCGTCACCCTTAGGCAGTGGACTGCCTTAAGTTGCTGCCTTGGTGTGACGGTCACAGTGACGGACCGTCACATGTGTGACTGGCCGTCACTCAGGCCGTCACTCTTAGGCAGAATGTTGTTTTTCGCGTATTTTCTTCCGTTCCCGTGTTTGTTTCCATTTCCTACAAATACAACATAAAAACATCAAAAACAACAATGGTTGCTTGAAAACGTACGATTGTTCTTAGTAAAAAGGAGTCGAAAGTGAC
>QJPP01005253.1:0-40017 GCA_003996215.1 Jaltomata sinuosa
GGCCTTTATGGCCAAGTTCCTACCTCAGAGTGATCGTGAGCATCGCAGGGAGCAGTTTACTCACCTTATGCAGGGATCTACGACTGTCTCAGAGCATGAGACCCGTTTTCATCAGCTAGCACTGTTCGGAGCTATGATCATTCCTATCGAGGCATATAGGATTCGCAGATTTGTATGGGGTTTGAGGCTAAAGATCAGGCAGCCAGCTGAGATATTGATTGCCGGTGGTCGGTCATTTCAGGCTATCGCAGACTATGCCCGCACAGTGAAGGACTTACAGCGACATGATCAGGGGTCCAGAGATAAGAGGCCTCAACATCAGGGTGTTTATAGTTGTTCCAGATATTGTGGTAGAGGTCCTGGCCAGTGGAGCCGGAGTTATCAGCCACAGCAGCACCAGGGTTAGTCCAGCCGACCGGTTCAGGCTTCCCTTCAGACTTTCGATAGTACCCAGTTCGAGCAGGGTCAGAGCAGCCATCAGGGCTATGGCGGCCAGTCTTCGAGGGGTACAGTTTCTGAGGCATCAGGCCGTGGTGGTTATACGGGATCTGCTGGTTCATCTCGAACGAGTAGGCCGCCAGGGGATTGTTTTACTTGTGGTGCGATTGGTTATTTTGGTAGAGATTGCCCTCAACAGGGTACAGTTCAGCTGGCCGAGCCTTTACGAGCAGTTCAGCCTCCAGCTAGAGGGGGTGGTCGTCAGGGGAGAGGTGGTGCTCCATGCAGCAGAGCAGGTGGTAGGGACGGCGGTTGGGCAGGTGGAGGTCATCGTCAGTTTTATGCGGTCCCTAGGAGACCAGAGGCAGAGGCCTCAGATGCTGTGATTACAGGTACGATTTCTGTGTGCCATCAGTCTGCTATGGCTTTATTTGATCCTGGATCCACTTGTTAATATGTATCTGCCTACTTTGTGCTTTGTTTGGGGTTGGCTAGTGAGCCATTATCTGTTCCTATTTCTGTTTCGACCCCAGTAGGAGTTTTTTTAGTAGTGGATCGGATTGTGAGATCTTGTATGCTATCTATTGGTGATTCAGAGACTTGGGGTGATTTGATGATTCTTGATATGCTAGATTTTGATGTGATACTGGGCATGGACTGGTTATCCCCTCACCATATGGTTTTGGATTGTTATGCCAAGACCATTACCATAGCTGTGCCCGGTGTATCCCCGGTTGTGTGGCAGGGTTCTGTTAGCCATGCACCATCTGGGATCATCTCTTGTCTTCGAGCTAGGAAGTTAATTTCCCGTGGGTGTTTAGCTTATCTAGCATATGTCCGAGATGTTAGTGCTGACCCTACTTCTCCTGAGTCTGTTCCTGTGGTTAGAGACTTCCTCGATGTGTTTCCTACCGACCTGCCAGGTCTTCCACCTGAGAGAGATATTGATTTTGCTATTGAGTTAGAGCTGGGCACTAGGCCCATTTCTATTTCTCCTTACCGTATGGCTCCTCCTGAGTTGAGGGAGCTTAAGGAGCAGCTCCAGGATCTGTTAGCTAAGGGGTTTATTAGACCTAGTGTGTCATTGTGGGGTGCTCCTGTTCTCTTCGTGAAGAAGAAGGATGGGTCGATGCGCATGTGTATTGATTATCGGCAGCTGAATAGGGTGACAGTGAAGAATAGGTATCCGATGCCAAGGATTGATGATTTGTTTGACCAGCTTCAGGGTTCAGTCATGTTTTCGAAGATTGATTTGAGGTCCGGCTACCATCAGTTGAGGATTAGGGCGGAGGACATCCCTAAGACAACATTCAGGACACGTTATGGCCATTATGAGTTCCTGGTGACGTCTTTTGGGTTAACTAATGCCCCCGCAGCCTTTATGAACTTGATGCACAGGGTTCTTGGCCCGTATTTGGACTCATTTGTGATAGTTTTTATAGACGACATCTTGTTATACTCGCGTAGTAGAGATGAGCATGAGCAGCACTTGAGGGTTATACTCCAGACTTTGAGAGATCATCGGCTTTATGCCAAGTTCTCAAAGTGCGAGTTTTGGCTTGAGTCAGTTGCATTCCTAGGGCACGTGGTGTCTAAGGATGGGATTAGGGTTGATCCGGGAAAGATTTCAGCGATTTGTGAGTGGCCTAGACCTACTACTGTTACTGAGGTTCGCAGCTTTATTGGGTTAGCAGGTTACTACAGACGGTTCGTTGAGGGATTTCTTCCATAGCAGCACCCTTGACTATGCTGACTAGGAAGGATGTCCCATTTCAGTGGTCGGATCAGTGTGAGGATAGATTCCAGAGGCTTAAGGCCTTATTGACTTCAGCTCCAGTTTTGACTTTGCCGGAGAGGGTCAGAGCTTCTTCGTGTACTGTGATGCTTCTGGGGTTGGTCTTGTTTGTGTGTTGATGCAACAGGGTCGTGTAATAGCATATGCATCGAGGCAGCTGAAGGTTCACGAGCGCAACTACCCCACTAATAATTTAGAGTTGGCAGCGGTAGTTTTCGCACTCAAGATCTGGAGGCATTACCTATATGGAGTTCACTGTGAGATCTTCACCGATCACCATAGTCTTCAGTATATCACGAGTCAGTGAGAGTTGAACTCGAGACAGAGGAGATGGGTCGAGTTACTGAAGGACTATGACTTCACTATTTTGTATCATCCGGGCAAGGCAAACGTGGTAGCGGATGCCTTGAGCCGGAAGGCAGTGAGTATGGGTAGCCTAGCTTCTCTTTCAGTTTTAGAGCGACCGTTGGCCTGGGACATCCAGTCCTTGGCTAACCGTTTGGTTAGGCTTGACTTGTCGGATCCTAGCAGAGTTCTCGCCAGTGTTGAGGTTCGTTCTACTTTGATTGATCAGATTCAGAGCCGTCAGTTTGAGGATCAGCAGTTGTGTGGCCTTCGTGACCGGGTTGTTCAGGGTTAGACCAGTCGGGCTACTCTAGATTCAGATGGGGTTCTGAGCTTTGATAGTCGCCTTTGTGTTTCGAGGATTAGTGATTTGATTCAGTTGATACTTTATGAGGCACATTGTACTAGATACTCCATTCACCCTGGCACAGCAAAGATGTATAGGGACTTGAGACAGCTTTACTGGTGGAGTGGTATGAAGCGAGATATAGCAGAGTTCATATCTTGGTGCTTGAACTGTCAGCAGGTTAAGTTCGAGCACATGAGACCTGGTAGTTTGATGCAGTGACTTCCCATTCCTGAGTGGAAGTGGGAAGGGATTACTATGGACTTTGTTGTTGGGTTGCCTCGTACTTCTGATGGGTTTGATTCCATATGGGTGATTGTTGATAGGCTGACTAAGTCAGCACATTTCTTGCCGGTTCAGACTTCTTATGGCGCAGAGAGGTTAGCTCAGATCTATCTTCGTGAGATTGTTCGGTTGCATGGGGTCCCAGCTTCTATTATTTCAGACCGCGGCACTCAGTTCACATCTCAGTTCTAGAGGGCTATTCAGCGAGATTTGGGTACAGAGCTTCACCTTAGTACCGCTTTCCACCCTCAGACAGATGGGCCAGTCCGAGAGGACCATTCAGGTTCTAGAAGACATGCTTCGGGCCTGTGTTCTTGACTTTGGAGGTTCTTGGGATCAGTTTGTTCCCTTGGCAGAGTTTGCTTATAATAACAGCTTCCATTCGAGTATCGGCATGGCACCTTTTGAGGCTTTGTATGGCAGGCATTGCAGATCACTGGTAGGTTGGTTTGATGGTTTTAGTGCTGGGCCACAGAGCACAGATTTTCTTTGAGATTCCTTAGACCGAGTCCGATTGATTCAGGACAGACTTCAGGAAGCTCAGAGCAGGCAGAAGAGTTATGATGATCATAGGCTTTGTGCCTTGGAGTTTAGTGTCGGTGACTTGGTGTTTCTCCGTGTATCGCCCATGAGGGGCGTGATGAGATTTGGTAGGCGGGGCAAGCTTAGCCACAGGTACATTGGGCCGTTTGAGATTCTTCAGAGGGTTGGTAGCGTTGCCTATCAGCTAGCCTTGCCTCCGATGTTTTCAGCTATACATTCTATATTTCATGTTTCAATGTTGTGTCGGTATGTCCCATATGAGTCTCATGTATTACAGTGGGATTCAGTTCAGTTGGGTGAGGGTTTAGCCTTTGTTGCGTAGCCGGCAACTATTTTGGCCAGAGATGTCAGGAGATTGAGGTCTCGAGAGATCCCGGTGGTTAAGGTTCAGTGGAGGCACCGTCCAGTCGAGGAGGCTACTTGGGAGACCGAGAGAGATATGCGGGCCTAATATCCGCAGCTATTTTAGCCTTCAGGTACCCCCTTGACCTTGACTTTCGAGGACGAAAGTCCTTTTTAGTAGTGGATGATGTAATGACCCTTTCGGTTGAACCGTTAGAGCTTGTTTGTGGCGGCCCCAAGTCACTTAAGGCTCGTCAGGACCGGTATTTCGGTGTTGGGCCCATTTGTTTGGTCGCGTTATAAGTTTTGAAGTCAAGCAAGTCGGCAAAAGTTATCGTAAGTTCCTTTAATAAATTTTCTGAACTTTGGGTAAAATGTCTCTGGGCTTTTCTCCAAATATATAAAGAGTTAGAAGTCCCCCAAAATACCAAATCGAAGGTCTACGAGTCTAGTTTCCAACGCACAAAACCTCACGTCCAACTGATCTCGGAGTAAAAAGTTATGACTGTTTTACCGCGGACTGTCTGGCAGAAAATGGGTTACGAACCGGGTCGCGAACCGGGTCGGGTTAAACTCGATTTAAGCCTCAATTTCACGTTTTAAAACGCCAGTTCAGTTCCGAAACAGTGAGAAAACATAAGGGAGGGTTCCAAGAGAGTTCTTGAGTATCGAAATCGTGCGTACTTGGAAATATTTAATTTAAAAGTCGAAGGTGGTAGAAAATTATATTATTATTACCTTTTAAAAATATTTTAAAGGTTTATGAAAAATATTTTTGTTACGATATAATTGTATATTTATTTATTTTATAAAGTTTTTATACATTGTAATATATTTAACGAAAATAGTAAATTTAGTTATGTTGAAATTTATTATTATAATATAGTAGGTTTTATTTGAAATGATTTTCTATTAATTATAGTATATTCAAAAAGTTATATATATTTTACCATGAATTTATGCAATACCCGAGTATATATATAACGGGATAAAATACTTTGGTGTGACACCCCACTTACACGTGGAGCTGCGGCAAATGACTACTAGTGGTGAGTATTACATATGTGGTGTAGTTATTTGTTAGTATAGTTACTATATAATTAACTTAAGCATTAGAAAGAAAATAAGTTGCTTTGTATTTATCTTAATTAGCTTCTAAATCACATATTGATATTCCTTCATAAGGTTTCTTTGTACTGTTAACATACTTCATATAAATATATGTACGCATATGTTAAAGAAGAGTTATTGTGGCGCTATATTTTGATCTTTGGAAGAAAATCAATTATCCACGTCAAGTTATTCAAGCCTGAGTTCAAGTTTGATTTCGTTTCGGAGCTTCTTTTTGGAGAGGTTCAAGCTTGTCATCGGACGACAGGTAGGTTACGGTTTATTTTCCCTAAACTCCGCATATATAGAATAAAATTGTATTAATGGGCATCCTTGGGTTGGTTTATTAGGTTGGTACCACAGACCTCGACCGCTTTATTCATGTCCGCCTACTTTTGTTCCTCCGTTGCTTGTAGTATTTGCCGATATATTTTATTTACCCTTGTGGTCCTGTGAGGCCTTGCTGACTCTGGAACATAGAAGGTGGGATTTTGGGAATGTCCGCGAGTCCCGGGCATAGAATTATCCTTCTAGGCTGGTTATGCTTGCTGAGTAGCTGTGGGCCTGTGCAGGGTCTATAGGTTGATTGTGAGCTGCTGGGCAGCTATTGTGTGTGATCATACCATTTCCATGCATAAAAAGAGGTTTTATCCATGTTTTACTATGATTTTGGCTTCGGGCTTACTGGCACTATTTTCGAAACCTTGCATGGCCCCGGGGGCCTGTTTTTGATGGAAATGATTTGGAAATGGTTTGATTTAACTTGTGAATTTCCTGGGTAAAAGGAAGTAAAATTATGTTTTAAAACACCAGTTTTACTACTAACGCTAGACTCGGCAGGGCCGGGGTGCTAGTTGAGTTTTCTTGCTACTTGAGATGATTTTTAGTCGGACCAAGCACCTGAGATGACTTTCTACTGTTTAGACCCGGTTACGCCCGGGCACCCTTGGAGGGGTATTTTTTTGAGATATTTTCCTACTACTTTAGTCCTGGACAGGGTCTGGGCATGCATATTCGAGACTGGGTCTCTATCTTGATACCGGACTTGCTTCCGGACGACATGTTTTGATACTGAGTTTTAGTATGGGGTCTGGGAACCTCCATGGACCTTGCCATCCGGGCCAGGGGCTACGCGTGTGCCGGAGGAGGGTATACGGTGGAGTAGAGGTATACGGGTAGTGTCCTTCCATGGAACCTACCTGCTGGGCCCGGATCGGCACCGGAGGAGGTACATAACAGAGATACCATTTCACTTGAGATCTTCATGCATCATATCATTCATTGTTTGAGGCTCCACCCTTGTTTGTTTTTGTTGATTGTACGCTCCGGTAGTATGGGATGCCGGAGGGTTTGTTTTCACTTGTTTGTGTTCCTCGGTTGTATGGGCGGCTGGGGGAGACTCTTGCTATTTACTTACAGAATTGTTCCCTGTTATGGTTAAGTATGAAATTGGTTACTGCTAGACTGTTAGTTTCTGGATTTGAGATTGATATGATTAGTTGAGTTTGATTCATGTCTCTGAGCATGCCTATCATTACTCTTTCTCTCTTCTTCTTACACTTGAGGTTACCGGTATACCGTCCATTTCGTAAACTTATTTGTATACACTGTTATTGCAAGGACCCCAGGTGCGTTATTTCTTACTTTCACCTGTGCCTATGGTGTGTATATTCTGCTTACTAGCTTCACATGTGGTTCTGTTGATTTCCCTCTGGGCTAGTTCCTGTGTACCTTTCGTTGATTTCTGTGACTGCTTGCTTCTATTCTGTCTGTTACTACGCTTTTATCTTATATGTGCCCAGTCGGCCTATGATACCTACTGGGTACCTTATGCTTAGCATTTGGTGCTCACCCCTACCCCCTGCATCTTTGGGTGCAGATCCTAGCGTGGGCCATCGCTGTTAGATCGCTGTGATTCATGCTTGGAGATCTGTTGGGGACTACTTCAGACTGAGGGTGAGCTCTTGGCGATCGGAGCTTGACTCCTTTTTGCCTTGTGTTCCCTTGTTAAATTTATCCATCCATGCATTCCTACAAAAACACTAAAAACAACAAAAGATAACCAAAACAAATAAAGAAACTTGGGTTGCCTCCCAAGTAGCACTTGATTTAACATCGCAGCACGATGATACTACCTCAATCCTCATTCATTCTTGGGGTTGGCGATGGTGTTGCTAGGCAATGTCCCTTTCATCCTCGGGTTCATTTGGCTTGAGAGGTGGTTCATTTGGGCCTCAAGATGCTTGATTGAGGCTGAGTGGTATCTCACAGTTTGGTGAAGTGTTAAGACCTCACTCTTTAGCTCGCTCACTCATGTATTTATGGTGTCCACCTTCTTAAGAACCAAGGATAACATGTCCTCCAACTTGGAATGGCCGGGGTTGCTTGTGCCCGATTGGTAGAGAGATTCTGCCTTGTTTGGAGGGATATAGGGATTCAAACTCCAGTGATTGAAATGATCACCATCCTTGTCTCTATCCCGCCAATTTCTTTCTCTTTCTTTGTCTCGAATCCAACCTTGATTCTCCACCCTCAAGCGATAATACCCGGGATGAGAACCTGTCGACATAAAACATAGCTTTCCATCAACCATAGTCATGAGCTCATCATCACTAGCTTTGATTTCTGGTGTACTCACTGCATTCACTGACTTAGAACCACCAGCTCCCATCACATGCTTGGCCATCAAGCCAATTTGTGTCATTATTTTGGCCATTGTCTCATCTCTCTCTTCCTTTTTTTTCTGATTTCATTGATCAAGATAGATGAAGGTCCTCCTGAAGTTGGCACATCCGCTTTTCTTGTATGCCAAGCTTGGTTGGTCTTTGTTATTCACTCTAACAAAGTCTAGGCTATGGGAAACTCCAAGTCTATGAAGGTACCACCTCCAAGATTGTCAGCCACCAATTTGTTCATAGAGTTCAATGATCGATAAAAGCTTTATAGCAACACATTGTTTGATAAATCATGATTTGGACACAAGAGAAGCTTCTTTTTGAATCTTGGCCAAACTTCATGAAGAGGCTCGTCCGGAAGCTGCCTAAATTTGGTAATCTCATCTCTTAGCTTCATCATTTGAGATGGAGGAAAGAATCTCGAGGTAAATGCCTCAACCAACTCAGCCCAAGATGTGATAGATTCATCCGACAATTCTTCTAACCTTGCTGTGGCTTCCCCCGTCAAGGAAAAAGGTAATAGGCGTAATCGGATGGACTCCTGAGAGATGTTTTGAATGATGTATGGTTGGAAAATCTCCCTGAAGTTCCTAATATGCCGGTTGGCATTTTCATGTGTTGCTCCACCAAATAGACCTTTCATTTGGATTAAGTGGAGCATGGTGCTAGTCACATGAAAAATAACATTTCCCACCATGAGAGGTAGGCGAATTGCACCTACACCCCCTTGCATCATAGGCTCTGCCTCGTCAACTTCCATGAAACTGTCAACACTCCCATTGTCGTTGGCTTCGTTCATAGGCTAACCTACTTAATCACAACACAAAAAACAAACAAAATTAAAAGAAATAAGTACTCTCAAGGTGATTTCAAAACAACAATCAAAAATAGCTATCATCTCAAGTCCATGGCAACAGTGCCATTTTTTTTGATGAATGCTCAAATCGTTCTCTCCAATTAGGAGGACACGGCTATCGTGCATCAAAATAATATTTATAAACCCAACGAGTGTTGGGGTCATCCCCGAGGGACTTGGGGTAGACAAACTATGATTGTAATGAATTGAATTCAAAATAAGAGTAATTTCCCAACACAAAAAGTAAAAAGGTGGGGGGAATTGGGAAAGTTGTCACTACATATGCAATTCACTTTAAAAGAAAGAAACTAAAGGCGGGTGTACCAAGTGATTTAGATGACTAGGGGTGCATATTCGATGGGGCGTCACTTATAGGATAGGGAGATCATCAATTCACTTCTATTCTCACTTATTGGCATAAGTAGCGTTGGTCATAGGTGTGGAATGTTTATCTCTCAATCAACATCCATATTTCCGATGATTTCGGGTAGAAAATCATCGGGTTGATTAACATTTAACCAACATATGCTTGAAAAAGGTCACAGTATCTCTAGCTTAGACTCTTAAATGGGATATTCCTACGATAAGAGCTATCTCTATCCTCAAATCTAGATGGATTCCCAAGTACCCACTAGCAATTTCACATCCACAACCATGAAATTCTCTTTCAAGCAATCACATAGTCAAGTAATATAAATTAATGTTTGCAACCACCAATTTTAGGATTAGAACATGGTGAAATTACTAGACCAATGTCAAATAAGCAATTATAAAGATGAATTAACAATACCCACACCCATTAGCTAAGCACCCATCATCAATACACCCCTAGACTAGAGAATTTAGCCACTCATAGTAAGAGAAGAAGAGATACCATCTAGGTAATTCAAAATCTCTTCCATTATAGCTGAATTTCAAGTTCTACAATCAATTTAGGCACACAAATTATTAACCAAGAGATTTGTATTGAAACCCTCTTGATACTAGATTGGAAAGCATGGATGGTACTATCTTGGATGGCACTTATCCTTCAAGGCCTTTCACACGTAGTCAAGCTAAAGAGCTCCAAGACCTTCAAGCAATGTTCATGAAAAGGGAAGCATTGGAGAAGCTTGAAGAATCCCAAAGGAAAGCATACAATGTGTGGGTGGTCTATTAAAGTGAGGTGGAAGGAGGAATTCAAGAATTCCCAAAAGAAGGCAACCAAACAAGGCCCTTACTTCATTAAGGGCAAAACTGTAATAGCTAGTGTCTTCTTATTCCCTAGTATAAGTAGTAGCTTTTCTTCATTTTGGAAGACTAGTTTTTGCATATTGAAGATTGATACTCTAAACTTGTAGTTGCTAGTGTAAGGCTTAGTGTAATTCCCTTAAGGAATTAGTGAGTGATTAGGGTGACTCTCTTGATTGTTAGTTTAACTTCTTTACTTAATTAATCGAAGGTCTCCCACTTGTGGATTTCATTTAGGTATCCTTGATTAGTTGAGTTGAATTAGTATCTAGTTGTTGGAATCAATTGGGAGGTGAGGGTTTTAGCCCCTTGTTGCCCATAATTTCAATTCCTAGTTATTAATTCTCATATCTTTTTCTTTCGTATCTTTTTGTTTGTTGTATTTCTGTTATCATTTGGTATCAGAGCTTGGTTTAGATTTGTTCCCACAAATCTAACTCTTGGGAATTTGATATCTTCAAAATCCAAAAAAAAAAAAAAAAAAATCCGAAAATTTTCTTGTTTAATTTCTTGTTTTTGACACTAGATCCTTGTTCCCTAGTGTTTTTTGAGTCTAAATTTTAAATTTCGTGCAATTTGGAGTTGTAGAAGTGGAGTTGCCATTAAAGTGTTTTGAGCTTTTAAAGCTTTACAAACTTTGAAAGTGGGTCTATTGATTAAGGAGGAATTGGAGCTTAAAAATCATCGGGGTTTGTTCCCTACGTTAAGGGAAAGCTAATCCTAAAATTTGAGCCAATTCCGAGCTCATTTGAAGGTATTGTGTTTAGTGTGTTCTTGGTGTTCTAGGTGTTTTTGATATTCATCAAGAACATCTTGAAGAAGAAGAAGCCAAAAGGTACGTTTGATCCAACTTTTCCAAGTCAAAGTGGTCAAAAATGTTTGTTGGGTCCACAAGTGGAATTTAAAAAAAAAAAAAAAAAATTCCACGCCCAGTCTCACCCAGGCGCGTGAGACCAACTTCAGAGGGCTTTTTCTGCAGGTTTTCATACTTAGTTTTTTTTAGGGGTCTCAAATTTTGGGACCCCAAAATTTTTCTAAGTGTTGGAACTTTTAAGACCCCAATTTTTTTCTAAGTGTTGGAACTTCAAACTTCTTCTTCTACACTCATTTTTCTTAGATTTCTCAACTATTTAACAACTAATTAACATCTTTAATTACTTGTTAACTAGTTTTTAAACATCAAATCATCTCTTTGATTCTCCAAATCAAGCAACAACAAGTAGTTTCTCCTACTTTTGTTACTTAATTCTTGAGTCCGAATTCTTTCGTGCTTCTTCCTTCTTCTTTTCTTGTCTTGTTTTCGTTGATTAATTCCTTGGTTCAAGTCCGTTAGAGTCTTTCAAGTCGTCCTTCTTTCACGAGTCACAAGAATCCACTCCTCCACAAAGGATAGGTGACCTTGAGTTGATTGAGCGGAGCTAGTTCACTACCAATTTTGAGACGACGCCACAGGAGGTGAGTTGAGAGTTACATACGAGGGACGTGAGCCTTTTACTACTAACCTTGCTTGTTGAGTTTTGTAGGTGCCATGTCCCACCACGGTGCAAGTCCAGTTGGGGAGAGCTCGGAGAACCTTATGGAGGTTCTTACACACCTCTCCAAACAAATGTTGTACCTTTTGTGTGGGGGGAAGAACAAGAGAAGTCCTTTCAAGCATTGAAGTCCATGTTGCATTCCTCCCCATTACTCCAACTACCTAATTTTGATAAAGCTTTTGAGATAGAGTGTGATGCTTCGGGTGTTGGGATAGGTGGTGTCTTGATGCAAGAGGGAAAACCATTGGCGTACTTTAGTGAAAAACTAAAGGGAGCTACTCTTCGGTACTCAACTTATGACAAGGAATTATATGCACTTGTGAGGGTATTGGCTCATTGGCAACACTACTTGTGGCACAAAGAGTTCGTGATAAGGACCGATCATGAGTCCTTGAAACATCTTAAGGGGCAATCCAAGTTGAACAAGCGACATGCCAAATGGGTTGAATTCATTGAGACCTTTCCATATGTGATCAACTACAAGCAAGGCAAAGAGAATGTAGTAGCGGATGCTCTATCAAGGAGGTTTGTATTGGTCAACACCTTAGCTTCTAAAATGATGGGATTTGAAAGCTTGAAGGGATTCTATTCTATGGATTCCGATTTCAAAGAAACTTTTGATTGTCTTAGTCAAGGGAAGCGGGTTGATAGGTTCCAATTGGTTGATGGATTCTTGTTCAAGAATGGGTGAGTTTGTGTGCCCATGAGTTCATGGAGAGAGTTGTTTGTCAAGGAAGCTCATAGTGGTGGTCTGATGGGGCACTTTGGAGTACCCAAAACACTTGACATCCTTATGGAACAATTTTATTGGCCTAAGATGAAGCATGATGTGGAGCGTATTTGTGGACAATGTCTCGAATGCAAGAAAGCCAAATCCACGACTCGGCCTCAAGGTAAGTATACCCCTCTTCCTACTCCTAGTGGTCCATGGATGGACATTTCTATGGATTTTGTGTTGGGACTTCCTAGGACTAAAAGAGGACATGATAGCATATTTGTGGTAGTGGATAGGTTCTCTAAAATGACTCATTTCATTCCATGCCATAAATGTGATGATGCATCCCATGTAGCATCCTTGTTTGTCATTAATGTGCTTAAATTGCATGGAGTCCCTCAAACCATTGTTAGTGATTGGGATTCCAAATTTCTTAGTCATTTTTGGAAGAATCTATGGGGTACACTTGGTACCAAACTCATGTTTTCTACTTCTTGTCATTCTCAAATGGATGGACTGATACAATCATGGTTAGCTTGGAGCATATTAGGAGGGGCTTTTATATATGGATGATAGCTTGGAGCCCGGAGAAAGCCATGGAGCAACAAATGTACAAGGCCATGGGCGATCAAGATGTCATTTGGGCAATCAAGAAGGGCCCTTATGGGTTATTTCGAAAATAGTCACTTTTGGGCTATTTTTGTAATAGGCTATTTGTGTAAAGGCAATAACTATAAATAGTTGCCTTAGCCATTTTCATACTTAGATTATTGATGATTGAATTGTCTTGAATAGACTTGATATTTTAGGTTAGGATATTGATTGGGTTCAATTCCAATTATTAGTTTAGAATGAGTGATTAGGGTGGATTTTCGAATTGCTTGTGTTATCTTCTTTGCTTAATTGATCATCGAGTTATCATCTTGTGGATTCAATTTGGTTTCTCATGCATTTGATTGAGTTCTATTCTCCCTTGGTTGATTGTTGATTCAATTAGCCTTTCTTTCTTCTATTCTCATCTCCATTTCTTCTAATTCTCATCTTAATTTCTCCACTATCTTTATTTTGTGTTGTTGAATTCCGTGTTTCCGGTATCGATTTTAGTCACTCGATTGAGATCGTTATCATTTGGTATCAGAGCTTAGGTTTTAAGAGTTGTTCCATCAATTCTTAGGTCTTAGGTTCACAAAAAAAAAAAAAATCGTCCAAAAAAAAAAAAAATCCGAAAATTTTCTTGTTAGATTTCTTGTTTTTGACACTAGATTCTTGTTCTCTAGTATTTTTTGAGTCTAGATTTCAAATTATATTCAATTTGGAGTTGTAGAAGTGAAGTTGCCATTGAAGGACTTTGAAGTTTTGAAAACTTGCAAACTTGAAAAGTGGGTCTTTTGATTGGGGAGAAATTGGAGCTTAAAAACTATTGGGTTTTGTTCCCTAAGTCGAGGGGAAGATAATCCTAAAGTTTGAGCCAATTCCGAGTTGATTTGAAGGTGTTGGTGTTTAGTGTGTGTTCTTGGTGTTCTAGGTGTTTTTGATATTCATCAAGAACATCTTGAAGAAGAAGAAGCCAAAAGGTACATTTAATCCAACTTTTTCAAGTCAAAGTGGTCAAAGATGTTTGTTGGATCCACAAGTGGAATTTAAAAAAAAAAAAAAAAAAAAGAAATTCAAAGGACCAAATCTGCCCCTTAGAAAAAGTTTTGGGGGCTGAAATGCACACTTGCAAACTTGGACAGAATGCTTCAAATTTTGGGACCCCAAAATTTTTCTAAGTGTTGGAACTCTTAAGACCTCAAAATTTTTCTAAGTGTCCAAACTTCAAATTTCTTCTTCTACAATCATTTTTCTTCTATTTCTCTACTAATTAACAACTAATTAACATCTTTAATTACTTGTTAACTAGTTTTAATCATCAAATCATCTCTTTGATTCTTCAAATTAAGCAACACAAGTAACTTTTCTACTTTTGTTACTTAGTTTTTTTTGAGTTCGTTTTCTTTCGTGTTTTTTTCTTCAACTTTTCTCATTTCATTTCGTAGATAATTTCTTGATTCAAGTCCTTTTTAGTTTTATTTGAGTCGTCCTTCTTTCAAGAGTCACAAAGATCCATTCCTCCACAAGGATAGATAACCTTGAATTTATTAAGCAAAACTAGTAACACTATCAATTTGCGAAAGAAGCCATAGAAGTGAGTTGAGAGTTCACTTAAAGAGTGGCGTGAGGATTTTATTACTAACTTGTTTGCTAGTTTTGTAGGTACAAAACGAGCTATAAGGAAGTATGTCCTCTATAGCTTCGGATCCTTATGATGATGAAATGGGAGACTATGCTTGTAGCAATGGGGGCTATGAGTATGATGATGATGGGGATTGTGGAGGCTATGATAATAGCCATGATTTTGAGCCATATGGTGATGAGAACTACTACTTCGGAGATGGATGTGAAATGAATGGGGCTTATGGCTCTTATGATGAACATGAAGGAGTAGAAGTATCTTATGATGAAGATGGGGGGGTAGAAGAACCTTGTGATGATTCCTATGATGATGATGGAGAATATGAGGAATCTCACCCTACCTACTATGAGGATGAAAATGACTTGAGGTATAGTTCTTCCTCCCACATACTTTATGAGTCTTGTGATGAGAACACCGATGGAGCTAGAGAATATTCGTATGCCTTTTCTTGTGGTACTTATCCTAGTCAAAGTGGTGTGAGTGGGTATGTTGGTACAAGTGAAAGTTATCTAATGAGCAAGAGAAAATGTGCATTCCCTACTTGTAGAACTACTATGTCTCATGCTTCTTATCCTAATTTCAATGTGTCTTGTTCTCAATATGGAAATGGTGTTGGAGGTAGGATGGAAGGATCAAAGGGACATGAAAGTAGAGTGAAATCAAATGAGCCCCTTTCAGTGAGGGATCTTGAATCTTTAAAAAATTAAAGAATTAGGGGATGCCATACAAAAAGGAGTTGACAAGATCATTCGATGGGTTGCCAATCTTAAGCCCGAGGAGTTACAAAAGATGATGAAGAAAATGATTCCTCATGAAGATGAACCAAAGGAGTTTCCATTAGAAGCAAAGCAAGTTACTCCTTGTGAGGATGGCATTAAGGGGTTAATCATGAAAGTGAAGGCATCTACTCTTTGTGCACCAAAGTGGAAGCTTGAAGTGAAGGGATCATCTAACCCTTCAAAAGGGATACTTGGCACTTGTCCAAACTCTAATAAAATTGAGAGACAAAAGATTGAGAGGAGTAAGGGTGTGATAAGTGACAACTCTAGAGTGGAAAAAAGAGAGGTTGTGTGGAGTGATGTGAGAGGGGTGTCACAATCTTATCCTAATTCATGTAACTTTTCTTGTTTCTCTAGTTGTCTTGATACTTGTGCAGGTATTCTTGGAAGCAAGCCTAGCAAAGCACCTCAAAATGTGGAGAATCAAGAGGTGTTAAAAGGCTTCCCAAAGGAGCATTTGTGCTTCAAGGTTGGAAACCAAGGTGAAGACAATCATTCATATGAGCTACGAGGTAACAAAGCTAAACCATACACTTTATTGAAAGTAAAAGATCATTGTGTGGCTAGTAGCCAATTGAGTGTAAGTGATAGCTTGTATATGTGTGAACTTAAAGAGCCTTTACCTTGTGATGATCTTGATGACACCTTGTTGCATGATGATGATGCCATTGTTGTGAGTGCCCAAACACTAGTTGATCCTATAGATGACTTGATTGATTCTTCTAGTAAGATCGGTTTGAGTCCATCTAGTGTTAGCACTTGTGACTTGAGTGAAAATGTATTGTCATGTAATGGGGTAGTCAAATGCTAGTTGTCTATAATGATGGTAATCATGTGTGTGATTCTGTTGAGCTTGATATGCTACCAACTAGTCTTTATTGTGGTATTGACCAACTTTCTTGTAATGATGACCTACTAATTGAGGAGTTGTGTGATGTGAAAAATGAACCTCAATTTAGTAATGGTAATGATATAGTTGGTCATGTAGTTAGTCATGTAGGATCTTTACTTAGAGGTGATGATTCCTTGGGTGTTGATTCTATTTCTAATTTTTGTCTTTTGGTTCTTGAGGTGGAGTATGAACTTAGGGATAATCCCTTATTCAATGATGACATGACTAATATGAATGATGAAGATAGTGGTGTATCTTATAATGTTGGAAGTGTAGCCACCCTTGAAGGCTACCAATTGTTTGAAAATCCACTATGGTATGATGACACACTTTCCAAAGATGAAGCTCTCTTCTTGAAAGATGATAGTACGTCTATTGGAGGGGTTAGTGGTCAAAATAAAAGGGGTGTATGTTCTCTAGTGACCTCTTCATTCTTGTGTGACCCCATTCTTGATCAAGGCCTTAATGCTTGTGGATCAAAGGGTGATTCTATATGTGGGAACACCTTGAATGAAGTTCATTTAAGTAACACCTTTCTCTACTACCTCTTTGCATATGATGATGTCCATGTACGTATGGAATTTGTTTTATATAGAGGTAGGGGTTTCTTGGGTTGGTCCATTTTTTGTTGTGACCAAACTATGTGGGTCTTTCATATCTTTGACCCCGGTAAATCCTCATGGGTGTTTGAACCCTCTTTATTCAATGATATTTCTCACAGTCGAATCCTTTGTATGCTCTACAATGCATTGATCTTATTTGATACAAAGGATAGTTGGTTGTATTTCAAGTATGTGCCTCCTTGGCAAGTTGGTATGGTTGGTAACCCATGTGCTAACCCTCATGCTATGAGGATATGTTTGTTGTTTGTCCTTCTCATATTTTTGCAAGGTTCGGATTTGAGGACGAATCCTTTTGAAGAAGGGGAGGATGATACAATCATGGTTAGCTTGGAGCATATTAGGAGGGGCTTTTATATATGGATGATAGCTTGGAGCCCGGAGAAAGCCATGGAGCAACAAATGTACAAGGCCATGGGCGATCAAGATGTCATTTGGGCAATCAAGAAGGGCCCTTATGGGGTTATTTCTAAAATAGTCACTTTTGGGCTATTTTGTAATAGGCTATTTGTGTAAAGGCAATAACTATAAATAGTTGTCTTAGCCATTTTCATAGGGCGATTTTTGGATGATTGAATTGTCTTGAATAGACTTGATATTGTAGGTTAGGATATTGATTGGGTTCAATTCCAATTATTAGTTTAGAATGAGTGATTAGGGTGGATTCCCGAATTGCTTGTGTTATCTTCTTTGCTTAATTGATCATCGAGTTATCATCTTGTGGATTCAATTTGGTTTCTCATGCATTTGATTGAGTTTTCTTCTTCCTTGGTTGATTGTTGATTCAATTAGCCTTTCTTTCTTCTATTCTCATCTCAATTTCTTCTAATTCTCATCTTAATTTCTCCACTATCTTTATTTTGTGTTGTTGAATTCCGTGTTTCCGGTATCGATTTTAGTCACTCGATTGAGATCGTTATCATGGACAAACCGAAGTAGTCAACCGGACTCTTGGAAGCATGCTTAGGTGTATGATTAGGGGCACCCCAACCACTTGGGAAGACTATTTACCCTTGATAGAATTTGCATATAACCGGTCTTTCCACTCTTCTATTGGAATGTCCCCATTTGAAGCATGTTATGGCTTTAAGCCTTTGTTTCCATTAACTATGACTCCTTTGTCTAGCCATGTTGTTGTGAGCCTAGATGCTGAACAAAGAGTAAAGGAGATGATGAACATTCATTCCAAGGTAAGAGAGGACATTGAAAAGAACAATTCAAAGGTGGCCAATCGAAAGAATCGTGGAAGAAAGGAAGTGATTTTCAACCCGGACGATTGGGTGTGGGTTCATTTCTGAAAGGAGAGGTACCTACAAGTTTGAAAAGAAAAGCTAAGCCCAAGGGGAGACGGACCCTTCAAAGTGCTCAAGCGGATAAATGACAATACATACATGATTGACTTACCAAGTGAGTATAATGTTCATAATGTTTTCAATGTTAGTGATCTTTCTCCTTGTGTTGTAGGTGATCAATTGGATTCGAGGACGAATCATTTTCAAGAAGGGGAGGATGATACTAGATTGGAAAGCATTGATGGTACTATCTTGGATGGCACTTATCCTTCAAGGCCTTTCACACGTAGTCAAGCTAAAGAGCTCCAAGACCTTCAAGCAATGTTCATGAAAAGGGAAGCATTGGAGAAGCTTGAAGAATCCCAAAGGAAAGCATACAATATGTGGGTGGTCTATTAAAGTGAGGTGGAAGGAGGAATTCAAGAATTCCCAAAAGAAGGCAACCAAACAAGGCCCTTACTTCATTAAGGGCAAAACTGTAATAGCTAGTGTCTTCTTATTCCCTAGTATAAGTAGTAGCTTTTCTTCATTTTGGAAGACTAGTTTTTGCATATTGAAGATTGATACTCTAAAACTTGTAGTTGCTAGTGTAAGGCTTAGTGTAATTCCCTTAAGGAATTAGTGAGTGATTAGGGTGACTCTCTTGATTGTTAGTTTAACTTCTTTACTTAATTAATCGAAGGTCTCCCACTTGTGGATTTCATTTAGGTTTCCTTGATTAGTTGAGTTGAATTAGTATCTAGTTGTTGGAATCAATTGGGAGGTGAGGGTTTTAGCCCCTTGTTGCCCATAATTTCAATTCCTAGTTATTAATTCTCATATCTTTTTCCTTCGTTTCTTCTTGTTTGTTGTATTTCCGTTATCACCTCTTCTCTATGGAGGTGAAAAAATTGTTTACAAAGCTCCAACATCTTCAAAATATTCAGAATGATAAAAGTTATTTACAATTGTGCCTCAAAAGGCCCTTTATAGTTTCCCAAAATGTCACTAAAAATTAGGACAAAAATGCCCTTAGGGTGGTATGCGGCGTGACGTGCGGTTCGCACATTGCGATGTGCGCATCGACACTACCTCCAGTTAAACTAGTGACTTCAGCTAGAATTGGGAGCTCCATGCGAAGGGAGTGCGGTTCGCACCTCAGGATGTGCGCATTGCACAGTGACCACACATTATGACAGACTCTTCAGTGACTTTATGCTCTTGTACGGAGGAGGTATGGTTCGCACCTCATCCTGTGCGTGTCTCATGACCACCTCATCTCCTATCAGAATCTTCAGCCCTTTGAACACTTCACACTTCACTCCATTTGAGCTCTTTTTGGGTCTGTTTCCCTGTTTATCATCATCTATCAAAAATACCTGCATAGACATCAATAAAAGCCATAAGAACCTCTAAATCTATTCAAATCATAGCAATAATTTATGGATATAGGTTCAATAAGTTGGTAGATTACCAACTTATCACCAACCCCAAAAAAGGAACAAAGTAGGTAGAAATATATGAGCATGTAGAGCCAGGATTAAACAAAGCTAAAGATGACTGACGACATATAGAAATCATACTTGTAATCACCATATCCAATGCCTCTGCCTCCGGTCTAACAGGGACCACATAGAACTACTACTGAAAACTACATGATCGTCTGCCATCCCTACCACCTATTCTTCCATGTTGGGCACCACCTCGATCCTGAACACCACCTCCTCTAACCGGTGGCTGCAATGCTCTCAATAGCTGAGATGGTTGAGCCATAGACTGAACTGTACCCTACTGGGGACACTCTCTAGCATAATGACCAATGAAACTACACTTATATTAAGGCCCCAACGGCTACCATGGCCTAATCATGATGGTGCAAATCCTCCATAGTGCAAACATGGTCTGCTATAGCCTAGAAAGGCCACCAACTGGCAACTAGTATCTCAGTAAGATGTGTCCTCAACCCCCAAAAAAATTGGCAAACTTTGTCTGGCTCCAAAGGAATGATCATTGCCCCAAATAGAGCCAACTGGTGAAAACAGGTCTCATACTTAAGTCTGGTGAACTTCTCTATGCGACGCTCATGATCACTCTGAGGTAAGAACTTGTCCATAAAAGCCTCATAAAACTCCCTCTAAGACAACTGAGGAGACTTAACTGGCCCCTCCAGCTGATAAGTAGTGTAACCACCCCTTAGTATCTAACAGACCTAAATGGTGAAGCATCTCCTCACAGGTCGAAATGAAATCATACGAATCCTGACAAGGAGTATCAGAGAACCTAGGCAGAGCTAATCTTAAAAATCTGCCCAAAGACTTCTGCTTTGATTCTATCATAACTGGGCAAGGAGCAAGAGGCTGAGCAACAGAAGGTACTGGAGGAACCTCGACATGGGGAGCCGTAGTAGCAGGCTATGCTCCTGAACTCTGAACACCCAGGGCTGCCACCTGATGGATGTTTGTGCTATATCTGAAGGGTGATCCCCAATCATATAAAGTAACTGGAGAAGAAAACCCCGAATACTTGATGAAGAAGCTGGGGGTGATGTAGATACAGATGTTGGTGTTGACTCTACTGGCACCTAGGGTGTCCCCTGGTCCATGAGCTGCTGCTCTAGGACTAACTCAGGCTAAACCTCAACCCTGGTAGCTCTAACTGGTGTTACTTCTTGGGAACGTCCTTAGCCTCTACCTCTACAACCACCTCGGCCCCGAGTTGGAGTCGGGTGTGGTAAAGTCAAAGGGTCGCCCTCGTCCTCTGCCAAAGACCTTATACGAGCCATCTGCGAAGGAGTGAATTAGTACAAGTGAGATTCCATGAACTATCTATGATAAGACGCATGATATAGAAGCAAGAAAAGATTTATTTTTCCTAAACGGCCACTGTAGCATCTCACAGATTAAGTACGGACATCTCTGCCCTAATCTGCAGGACTCTACTAGACATTGCCTCTCATACCAATGACACCAGTGAACCTAGGATCTGATACCAAGCTATCACAACCTGATTTCTTAGGTCATGATGGCACCTACAATCCCCTATAGGCGAACCAATATCCGTAGCCTAGAACATTTAGTAATGGGCTACTAGCAACTAAGCACGCGGAAGAAGCAATACATAAATGGAATCAAGAGGGAAAGTAAAGAAAAATAATAACTGGAATATATATAAAGGAAGAAAAACCATCCCACGACTTGATATCATAGTATAAGAGCTGCTACTAAATATACAGAGTGCTGGAGGGTACAAAATAGAATATACATCTGACTCTGAATAACAAAAAGAGTACATAGTACAAAAGATGAGATAAAAGTAAAGTCCTAGTCGCCACGAACTCAACCTCAGTCTTTGATGTCAGGAAAAGCTTCATGAGTCTCCATATGATTAATGACAAGAACTCACACTAGGATTTGCACCAGGAAGATGCATAAGTGTAGTAGGAGCACAAATTGCAAGCAATGGGTACTGAATAGGCGATAACGCTCAATATCACTCTCCAATAGGAGGTGGTAGCAATCATCAGAGCAAAATAAAATTTATATTCCCAATGAGTGTCGGGGTAGATCCTACAGAGAATGGTTATGATAAGTCGCCAAGAGACTATCGTATATCAATCAATAAGAGAGTAATTTTTCAAATAACTAAAAAGTAAAAATTGAGTGGAATAAGGAATTGGGAAAATTATCACAATCTCAATTAGAACAAGAAAGCAAAGTAAGCAAAGGATTTGTAATGAAATGAGAGGACCACTAGGGGTATGTTTCCGATGGGATTCAAATGTGGGCTAGAGTACTTTCTAAATTATGTAAATTCTTAATAAATGATATGGGTAGCATTGGTTTTAGTCATGAATGTCAATCTTTTGATCTTCCAAACATTTATCCAATGGTCTTTATTCAAGCACCATGGGTTTATCTTAAACCAACCAATTCAAGCTTGGGAAAGTCATACTATTTCTAGCTTAGACTCTTAAATGGATGTTTTTGAACTTCTCTTTCAAGCAAGAACACAACCAAGTAATTTTAACCAATGTTTGCAACCATTAATTTTATAATTAAAACATGGAGAATTCAATAGACCCATATCAATTTAGCAATTATAAACAAAATTAAGCAAGACCCATACCCAAATTCAAATACACATCATACTCATACCTCTAGATAAGGAAATTAGCCATTCATGCTAAGGAAATAAGAGATTATATGTCACGCCCCGAGGATACCCCCTGGACGTGGCACGATGCTTAGTGTCACAAGTGACCCCAAGCTAACCCATGGCATGGCATATCTATACAAGTTCAATTTTTAAAACAGTACTAATAACTGAAATGGGAAGAACCCAAATATCTGAATATATGAAATATATAAATAGTATAGTGCTGATTAAAAACAACACTAACAACTGCTGAAATCTAGTCTATGTCTGAAAGCCTCTATATGATAAGAGTTGCTGGGACATTCCCCCAGCTAACTCTAACAATCTGAGAATGAAAATAAGAAGACTGAAAAGTAAAGCATGTCTAGCGTCCTTGGACTGTGAGAACTCACCAATGGAGCTGCTAAGTATGGACTAGAAATCAAACTAAGCACGATCTGGATGTTGAACGCCTGAACCTACATCATGAAATGATATAGCACAAAAGTATGTGTCAGTACTTTGAATATCCTGAGCATGCAGAATATGTGCTAACCTCGACAATATAGAACTGAACATGGGAACATATATAATGAAATATAACTGAAGCTGAGCTGAATGCAATGACCAGGTACAATTCATGAATATAACATGTTGAACTGAATATTGAAATAAATGCTGAATACATGGTCAATGCAACATGAATCTAACTGTGGGGGGTACTGTTAACCGACATACCCCAAGTTGAGCTAACTATGGGTCCAAACTGTAACCCTGGATGAAGGGTGTTCATACCTTGCCAAGGGTAAGAAAAAGTCTGACGTAGATCTACTACTGATGTCCACAAGAGACAAGGATGTGCAGCCTAGTCTGACAGCTGACTCATTTAATACCTATGATGGCGCCGTAGTTCTGTAACTTGGGGAGTGCTACTAAAGGTCTTAGCCTAAATTGATAGCTAAGCCTTTATCCCCTCATCCACTCGGTACTAAGTCTACTTCCAACTAAATATAAGCAACAATGCACTGATGTAATGGATAGATCAAAGTACTGATAATTAATTGAGAATGCAACATACATGTACTGAAAAATATGGCATTCAAATTATGAACCATGATTGTCTAATAATCTGCCTAGTAAGCATAATCTATGAAATACTGGAGTTAACATAAGCTAGGGTTTCTGGGTCTTATATATGAAACTATGCTAATTCTCCGAGACTATGTAATTAGTACCATGGAAGCTATAACAATTGAATTACAATAAATCCCTAAGATTTAGGAACCCTAGGTCTGAATAGTACATGGAGAAACTGAAGGACTGACTGAAATCTAGGGACCTAATGGGTGAAGGGAACCCACTAATGAAATCCCACATACCTGGTGAAGAGAACTATGGAGCAATCCTTTGGAATTTGGGGCTGAACTCGAAGAAGACCTCTGCCTGTTCTTGAGAGAAAACAGTCGCCTCTTTCTCTTCTTTTCCTTCTAAGTCTGATGAATTTAGGAGAATAGTTGTTTTAGGTAGTTTTGGCTAATTAATAAGGCTAAGAATAACCAAAACAACGTAGCATAGTCCTTAAAAGAGGTAGGAAAAGACCAAAACACCTCTAGGAAAATAAAAGAATTATGCTGGAAAAATCGCGACTCAGGTTCTACGGATGGGTTCCACGGCTCATGGAAACTTCCACGACTCGTGGAACCCTGTCATGGTTCCTGGGTCCTTTTCCTATCTGTGGTTCTGAGTTCCATGACTTGGGTTCACGACCCGTGGAACCTTCCACGGTCCGTAGAACCAAATCGTGGTTCTCAGAGGAATGGCTAGTCTCAGGTCTGGTTCGATGACTTGGGTTCACGACTCATGGATCCTTCTAAATTCCGTAGAACACAATCATGGTTCTCAGAGAAGCTGTCAGTTCTATGATCTGATTCCACGAATCCAATCCATTGCTCGTGGAAACTTTCACGGGTCGTGGGTTCAACTCGTGATTCCTGCTGACAGTTGAAAAAAATATTTTTCTTCTGGTTTTTATGAGCTAAGTCTGGGCTAGAAGTTATGGAGTGTTACAATATCTCTACCTTGGGATCATTCATCCTCAAATAAAGACTAAACAAGCTAAGTTTGGAGGGAAAGAGCTGCAACCCCAACCAACTAAGAACTAGAAACTGATATCTAACTGAACCGAGTCCCATGAACATGCAATTATGTTGAAATGCAAGGATAACTGAGAGAACAAGGTACTGAGACTGAATTATATAAGAGTAAACTGAGAGACTGGAGAGGAACTATTACCTCAAGCTGAAACTAAATCGAAAGGGAAGAGGTTAGGGTACTTGGCCATCATGGCCGCTTTAGCTTCCCAAGTAGCTCCTTCTACGGTTTGGTTCCTCCACAACACCTTTACTGAAGAGACTTCCTTATTACTCAACCTACGAACCTGACGGTCAAGAATTTCGACTAGAACCTCCTCATAGGTGAGGCTATCCTTCACAGCCACATTCTCTAAAGGTACTATTGATACTGGATCACCCACACACTTCTTCAACAAGGAAATGTGAAAGATTAGATGAACCGCTGCTAGCTCTCCTGGAAACCCTAACTCATAAGCCACATTACCAATCCTCTTCAAGATTCTACAAGGGCCTACATACCTAGGACTGAGCTTCCCCTTCTTGCCGAATTTCATCACCCCCTTCATGGGTGACACTTTCAGAAAAACTCAATCATCAATTTCAAACTCTAAGTCCCTTCTCCTCACATCTGCATAGGACTTATGATGACTCTGAGCAATTTTCAATCTCTCCCTGATAAGCTGAACTTTCTCCATAGCCTCATGTTCCGAATCTGGTCCAACCAAGGCTGCTTCACCTACTTCAAACCAACCAATCGGAGATCTACACCTACGCCCATAGAGAGCCTCATATGGGGCCATCTAAATACTTGAGTGAAAGCTGTTATTATAGGTGAATTCTATGAGAGGTAGGTGATCATCCTAACTACCCTTTAAATCAATCACGCACGCTCTCAACATGTCCTCTAAGGTATGAATGGTATGCTTTGCTTAACCATCCGTCTGCGGATGAAATGTTGTACTGAGATTCACCTAAGTACCAAGACCCTTCTGGATTGATCTCCAAAAGTGAGATGTAAATTGAGGACCTCTGTCTGAGATGATAGACAGGGGAACCCCATACAACCTAACTATCTCGCTGATGTAGAATTTGGCATAATCCTTCGCTAAATTGGTAGTCTTGACTGCCAAGAAATGAGCTGACTTAGTGACTCTGTCCACTATCACCCAACTGGAGTCATGCTGTCTGCGAGTACAAGGCAATCCTGTAATGAAATCCATGTTAGTCACTTCCCACTTCCAAGTAGGAATGATAATCTCCTAAGTCATACCTCCTAGTTTCTGATGGTCTACCTTAACCTGCTAACAGTTGGGACACTTAGACACAAAATCTGTGATGTCCTTCTTTATGTAGTTCTACCAATAGACTTCCCGTAGGTATGGTACATCTTAGTGGCACCTGGATAAATGGAATATCTGGAATTATGGGCTTCTATAAGGATCTGCTACCTCAACTCACCCACCTTAGGAACATATAAGCTACCCTGATAACGAAGCATACCATCTCCCCCTTGGGAGAAAACCTCAACTCTCTGCTGATGAACTGCACCCTTTAGCTGAAGCAATATAGGGTCATCACTATCTTGTTTCTCTTTAACTTATGCTACTAAAGAAGATTCCGATCCATTCTGGACTATCATACCATCCTCTGACATGTCCATAAGGCAAACTCCTAAGCGAGCAAGCCGATCTAGGGGCTACACTTTCCTTTATAATTCCATATATAGCAGTAGACTTTAGTGTCAGTCCAGAAATCCTCCCAGAACCCTTATCAGTCTCTACTCCAGTTGGTGACCCAGTTATAACTAGATGGCTATATAGAAATCTCCTTGTCACAGTTTCCCAGAAAGTCACCTCAACAGATTTTATAAAGTTATAAATGGTAGATTTTGATATCATTCTAGGTATGGATTGGTTACATTCCTGTTATTCCCTTATCGATTGTAGAACTAGGATCGTTCTATTTCAGTTTCCAAATGAGCCTGTCTTAAAATGGAAGGGTAATAACTCAGTGCATGTTGGTCATTTCATCTACTACCTTAAGGCCAGAAAAATGATTTCCAAGGGGTATATCTACCATCTTGTTTGTGTTAAGGATTAAAAATCTGAATACCCAACTCTTGTGTCAGTTCTAGTAGTAAGTGAGTTTCCAGAAGTGTTCCCAGAAGAGATTCCCGGAGTTCCTCCCGAAAGGGAAATTGACTTCAAAATAGATCTCCTTCCACACACCCAGCCTATTTTGATTCCTCCTTACAGAATGGCTCCAACTGAGCTTAAGGAATTGAAAGAATAATAAAAGACCTTCTAGATAAGGGCTTCATCAGACCCAGCATCTCTCCATGGGGTTCTCCAGTATTGTTTGTGCGTAAGAAATATGGTTCTCTCAGAATGTGCATTGACTACCGTCAATTGAACAAGGTCACTATCAAGAATAAATATCCCATCCTCAGGATTGATGACTTGTTCGACCAACTTCAGGGCGCTAGTTGCTTTTCTAAGATAGACCTCAGATCCGGCTATCATTAGCTCAGAGTCAGAGGTAATGACATCCCAAAGACAGTCTTCAGGACTCGATATGGTCACTATGAATTTGTAGTTATGTCTTTTGGACTAACCAATGCGCTTGCAGTTTTCATGGACTTAATGAATAGGGTGTTCAAGCAGTATTTGGACTTGTTCGTTATTGTCTTCATTGATGATATCCTCATTTATTCTCGAAATAAGGAAGAGCATGCGAATCATCTGAGGGTTGTTCTACAAAATCTTAAGGATTGCCAGTTATTCTCCAAGCTTAGTAAGTGTGAGTTCTGGTTGAAATCAGTTGCTTTCCTTGGTCATGTGGTATCCAGCGAAGGGATTCGAGTGGATTCTCAGAAAATTGAGGCAGTAATGCACTGGCCTAGACCACCTCTCCGATAGATATCAGAAGTTTCTTAGGTTTGGCCGATTACTATAGGAGGTTTGTTGAAGGATTTTCATCCATAGCTTCCCCATTGACCAAGTTGACTCAAAAGAAGGTCAAGTTCCAGTGGTCAGATGAGTGTTAGAAAAATTTCTTAGAACTGAAGATCAGGTTGACTAAAGCTCCTTTCTTAACTCTACCAGAGGGTTCGGATGGTTATGTAGTTTATTGCGATGCATCAAGGATTGGCATGGGTTGTGTGTTGATGCAATGGGGTAAGGTCATAGCGTATGCTTCAAGACAACTTAAGGTCCATGAGAAGAACTACCATACTTATGACCTCGAGCTTGCAGTTGTTGTGTTTTCCTTAAATATCTGGAGACACTACTTGTATAGTGTTCATGTTGATGTATTCACATATCATAAGAGCCTCCAGTATGTGTTCACCCAGAAAGAGTTAAATCTTCATCAGAGGAGATCTCTTAAGTTCCACAAGGATTATGCTATGAATGTGCTCTACCATTCGGGTAAGGCCAATGTAGTGGCTGACTCCCTCAGTAGACTGTCCATAGGTAGTGTGTCACATGTTGTGGAAGAGAAGAAAGAATTAGCCAAAGATGTTCATCGGCTTGCTCGCTTAGGAGTTTGCCTTATGGACACGTCAGAGGTGGGTGTGATAGTCCAGAATGGATCAGAATCTTCTTTGGTAGCGAAGGTTAAAGAGAAATAGGATAGTGACCCTATATTGCTTCAGCTAAAGGGTGCAGTTTATCAGCAGAGAGTTGAGGTTTTCTCCCAAGGAGGAGATGGTATGCTTCGTTATCAGGGGTCACTTATGTGTTCTTAAGATGGGTGAGTTGAGGCAGTAGATCCTTACAGAAGCCTATAATTCCAGATATTCCATTCATTCGGGTGCCACTAAGATGTACCATGATCTATGGGAAGTTTATTGGTGGAATGACATGAAGAGGGATATCGCAAATTTTATGGCTAAGTGACCCAACCGTCAGCAGGTTAAGGTAGAACATCAGAAACCAGGAGGTGTGACTCATGAGATTAGCATTCCTACTTGGAAATGGGAAGTTTTTAACATGGATTTCATTATAGGATTACCTCGTACTTGCAAACAGCATGACTCTATTTGGGTGATAGTGGACAGAGTCACTAAGTCAGCTCATTTCATGGCAGTCAAGACTACCGATTCAGCGGAGCATTATGCCAAACTCTACATCATCAAGATAATAAGGTTGCATGGGTTCCTCTGTCTATCATCTCAGATAGAGGTCCTCAGTTTACATCTCATTTCTGAAGATCATTCTAGAAGGGTCTTGATACTCAGGTGAATCTCAGTACAACATTTCATCCACAGATGGATGGTCAGGCAGAGCGTACCATTCAGACGTTAGAGGATATGTTGAGAGCGTGCATGATCAATTTCAAAGGTAGTTTGGATGATAACCTACCTCTCATAGAATTCGCCTACAATTACAGCTTTCACTCCAGTATTCAGATGTCCCCATATGAGGCACTTTATGGGCGTAGGTGTAGATCTACGGTTGGTTAGTTCTAAGTAGGTGAAGCAGCCTTGGTTGGAACGGATTTTGTGCATGAGGCTATGGAGAAAGTTCAGCTCATCAAGGAGAGATTGAAAACAACTCAGAGTCGTCAGAAGTCCTATGTGAGGAGAAGGGACTTAGAGTTTGAAATCGATGATTGGGTTTTCTTGAAAGAGTCACCCATGAAGGGGGTGATGAGATTCAGCAAGAAGGGGAAGCTAAGTCCCAGGTATTTACGTCCTTACAAAATCTTGGAGAGGATTGGTAATGTGGCTTATGAGTTAGAGTTGCCAGCAGAGCTAGCCGTGGTTCATCCAGTCTTTCACATTTCATTGTTGAAGAAGTGTGTGGGTGATCCGGCATCGATAGTACCTTTAAAGAGAATGGATGTGAAGGATAGCCTCACCTATGAGGAGGTTCCAGTCGAGATTCTTGACCGTCAGGTTCGTAGGTTGAGAAATAAGGAAGTTGCTTCTGTAAAGGTGTTGTGGAGGAACCAGGCCGTAGAGGGAGCTACTTGGGAAGTAGAAGCAGACATGATAGCCAAGTACCCTCACCTCTTCCCTTCTGATTCAGTTTTAGCTTGAGGTAATAGTTCCTCTCTATTCTCTCAGTTTACTCTTGAGTAATTCAGTCGCAGTACCTTGTTCCCTCAGTTATCCTTGCATTTTAGGATAATTGCATGTTCATGGGACTCGGTCCAGTTAGATATCAGTTTCTAGTACTCAGTTGGTAGGGATTACAACTCTTTCTCTCCAAACTCATATTGTTTAGACTTCATTCGAGGATGAATGATCCCAGGGGGGAGATATTGTTACACTCCAGAACTTCTAACCCAGACTTAGCTCAGAAAAACCAGAAGAAAAATATTTTTTTCCAAGTGTCAGCAGGAATCATGAGTTGAACCCACGACCTGTGGAAATTTCCACGAGTCGTGGATTTGATTCATGGAATCAGAATAGAGAACTGACAATATCACTGAGAACCACGATTGGGTTCTACAGACTGTGGAAGGATCCACGAGTCGTGAACCCAAGTCGTGGAACGAAACCTGAGACCAGCCATTCCTCTGAGAACCACGATTGGGTTCTATGGACCGTGGAAGGTTCCACGGGTTGTGAACCCAAGTCGTGGAACTCAGACCCGCATCTAGGCAAAGGACCCAGGAACCACGACTGGGTTCCATGAGCCGTGGAACCCATCCATAAAACCTGAGTAGCGAATTTTCCAGCAGAATTTTTTTATTTTCACAGGGGTGTTTTGGACTTTTCCTACCTCTTTTAAGGCCTATTCTATGTCATTTTGGTTACTCTAAGCCTGATTAATTAGCCAAAAACTACCTAAAATATCTATTCTCCTAAATTCATCAGACTTAGAAGGAAAAGAAGAGAAAGAGATGATTGTTTTCTCTCAAGAACAGGCAGAGGTCTTTTTCAAGTTCAGCCCCAAAATCCAAAGGATTTCTCCGTAGTATTCTTCACCAGGTATGTGAGATTTCACTAGTGGGTTCCCTTCACCCATTAGGTCCCTAGATTTCAGTCAGTCCTTCAGTTTCTCCATGTACTGTTCAGACCCAGGGTTCCTAAATCTTAGGGATTCATTGTAATTCAATTGTTATAGCTTCCATGGTAAAAATTACAGTTCTTGGAGAAGTAGCATAGTTTCATGTATAAGACCCATAAACCCTAGCTTGTGTTAACTCAGTATTTCATAGATTAAGCTTGCTAGGCAGATTATTCAGACAATCATGCTTCAGAATTTGAATGCCATATTTTTCAGTACATGTATGTTGGAAAAAATATTTTTTTTCTCATTTTTCTGAGCTAAATTTGGGCTAGAATTTCCGGAGTGTTACATTATACCAATTGGGTAATTCAAATATCCATTCCTAGTTATGCTAATATCCAAATCCAAGTTCAATTTGGTGCAATAATGGTGGAATCTAAAGGTAAAAGATGAGAAATATCAAATACACTCACTATATTCCTTGGGAAACTATCTCTATGGAAAGCTATTCAATATTGTCTCTAAAACTATCAGGTACAAACCCTAAAAAGGGTTTCAGAACTTTACCAAAATGTCACTTAAGAGTTGAAAAAATTGACCCAAAGGGGTGGTGCAAAGTGACATGCACTGCAACATGCGATTGCACCACGCATTGTATGCATCGCACAGCTCCAATTCTCAAACCAGTGAGTTCAGTTGATGTTTAGGTGTCATGGGAAGAGAGGTGCGGTCCGCTTCATGCATTGTGTGTGTCGCTTGTGGATCGCACCTTTCGGCAGATTCTTCATTGATTTTGATCACCTTCACACTCTAACTCTTTTTGAGCTCTTTTGAGTCCAATTCCTTGGTTTCTACCTTTGACAAAGAGTACCTGCATTTGCATCAATAAAGACAATAAGTACCTCTAAATCTTATAAAAATATGGCAATAATTTATGAATAAAAGCTCAATGAGTTGGTAGATTACCAACTTATCAAACCTCCAAACTTGAACTATTGCTTGTCCTCAAGCAAGATACTCACAAAGTAAGGAATGAATTATGCTCTAAACTCAATGGGGTGCACATGTGATTACTTTATTCTAATAACTAAGAAAAATAGCAAACAAAAAGACTCAAGTACAATGCTCATACCAATTTTGACCACCACATTATCAAGGCAATCGATCATTTCAAAACTTTTATCAAAAGGACTTCATTTCTCATTCCAAAACAGGGGAATTTTTCATTCAAAACAAGATATTCAAGCTTCGCAAGTCATTGGCATAGACCTTTAAGGTTTTCCTCGAGATTCGCCACACAACTTGTCTCACTCATTCCTTTCAATTGAAATAGAGACTTTATCACTCCTTTCAAGTATACGATGCCTCCCACCACAAGAGAAAATCCCACTCACAATCATGCATTCTACAAGACAAAGGGATTATAAGAGATCTAAAAGACTCTCACTCTCTCAAAGAAGTAGAAGTGTACACATATCGAACCATAGGATTTCCCTTCATGTAATTCGCCACTAATGTAGAGTTACCAAACTCAAAATCACTAAGGACTTGTGAGTTACAATGTTGTCTAGGGCTAAGGTGAGGATTGCATTTGGCTCAACTGACTAAACCTCCCTAACACTCCTTCTGATCATTTCAAAACACCGCTCACATTTTCGAACAATGACTTCACCTTGTTTCTCCCTCACACAACCTAAAATTTCCCTTCAAACTTGATCATTTGACATCCTTATATAACCTTCACTTGGTAGCACTAATTTCTTTCTTTCTTTCATTTTTCTCATTTCATTGGGCATTTTGGAGAAATTTTCATTTCATTCATAATGTGCTACCTTGCATTAAATCACAACTCCTTTTCTTCTCCATCATAGTAATACACCCCCAAACATAGACATTTTGCTATATTATCATTTCAATTTTCCCCCAAACTTAGGCTTTTAGACTATGTTTCACTTTCAAGCTATAAGGGAGGTTGGGTACAAAAATTTAGGTTCCAAAAAGGGTCAAGGTATCAACAAGGTGCCAAAAAAATTCACAAGCTCAATGGGGCTTACTAGGATCAATGTAAAGGAAAGTAAATTTAGGTGAAGTGGCTATTCAAAAAGGGCCTGAGGTCATTATCCAAGCTAAGTTTCCTCTTGAATTTTTCCTTGAATCACATTCTGGGCATGTTCTAGACAACACATGCATACAAGAACTAGGTATAGCCTTACAACAAAAGGCATCATAATACAAGAATTATCACAATGAGTCTCAAAATCAATTGGGACAAATGACTTCTAACAAGCTATTCTGAGTTCTTTAGACACTCGTTTGTGAATCGATCTGTCACGCCTCAAATTACATTTAGACGGACAGGCACTCGATGCCCTAAAGGCCCGAGAGAACCGGCTTATAACCTGTGATTCATCATGCATATAACTATGACAATTAAGAAGCTTTGACTATAGATAAGCTGCCTGAATAACAAGACCAACATAGATAGGCCCAAAACTTATGTACACGATCTGGCCATTGAGGCCACAACTGTTAAGAGCAAAGACATAACTAAGTTTTACTTTAACATTGGTCTACAAAGCCTCTACAAGATAGACAAACTTAGTTTAGGTCGGGACAGGGCCCCGCCTTACCCTTAACTATACAATACCCAAAATATATACCAAAGACTCGGTAAAGCCCCGAATCAACCTGGAGCTCACCAACAGCAGCCGAGTGTCCTGTGCTCCTACTGGGGAGGTCTACTAGCAAGAGTACATGTGCCTGCGGCATGAAATGCAGCGTCCCCATGAGGGACGTCAGTACGAGAGAATGTACTGAATATGTAAGGCATAAAGTAAACCATATGTAAACAAGAGCTCAAATAGAATAAGGTATCAGTGCATAAACATGTAAATAAGAACAGAAGATCACATTCGCTTACACTTGCGAAATCATGTATATTACGTTCTTTGGTTACTCTTCTTTGCTTTATGATCATTGTAAGGCATGTAATACACGTGACCAACTGATCAGTGGTAGAAGAGGAGTCCCATGCTAGGCAATTTAACCCCTGGGATGCTGCCCTCATAAATATACAAATTGGGATCGACCCATGCTAGGCTTTCGCCCCTAGGCTGCCACCCATAAGTACACAAATAGGGATCGACCCATGCTAGGCTTTCACCCCTGGGCTGCCACCCACACATATACAGATTACTTCATTTAGTTTCTTTAATCTTTGAGATTGTTACTTTGGTGGTTGTAACCTTTATTGAGCTCAAAACTATGGACCAGTAGTAGAAGACATGTGGACATGCACTTAAGGCAGTAACAATGATATAAGGAACAAACGTAACATCAACGTACTGTTTAGGAGCTTATATGATACAATGAACCTCATTTGGCTTAGAGAATAACTCACAAAGCTTGCTGTTGAAAGTACCTTTACTAGGAAACTCACTTCGTTGGTAACAACACAAATATAAGAGTTCATGCCAAGGAATATGAAACTGAGAAACCTTACATACCTTGTTGTGTAACTCGGATATTACAACGAATTAAGCTTCCCTCTTTCAGATTATTTATCTTAAATTCTGAAAATCTGTCCTTCTAACTTGTACTTCTTCAAGAGCTTGAACTCCCCTTCAACTTAGCTTGAAAAGAGGGAGAATACTTAAGAACCCTAATGGTATTTTATGGCTGCTATGTGAAGCTAAGAGAGAGAGAAAGAAAGAACTTCTAAAATCTATTTTTTTTCAAGTTAAAATGAGTGAAATGAGCTGGTCTTAACCCCTTTAAAGGGGGGCTGCTTTGGCCGACTTTCCTTGCTCATTTTGAGCCACAAAATGTCAAGAAGGTGATACACCTACTTGGCCATTTTACATGGGCTTTGTTGGACTTAACCTTATTGGGCCTTGGCTGCCAATTCATTCCCTTTCTTTCACTTCTTTGGGCCAGAATTTATTCAAGTGGGTGATGGGTGTACTTGGCCCTCTAAGCTAGTCAAAATAGTCTTAGTAGGTGATGCACCTACCTAGTTCTTTAGGCTGGTCAATAAGTCAAAGTAGGTGATGCACCTACTTGTCACCTACTAGCTTAGTTAAGTCAAGCAAGCAGCTCTCTTATTTTATTCTATTTTCTAATTTCTAATCCCTTTTGCTTTAACTTAACACTTCACCCTAAATATTTACTCAAATACAACCTTACCATCTCGAGTTTAAATACTTTTGTCGAGGTTAACTTGGCCGTTTACGTGCTGAACTGAATGGGGCATTACAGCACCTCCCAATACACATTAAACTATCACTACTCATATAATAAACTCGGTCCCTCACCTATATGACAAGGCTATATCAAGTGATATATGAATAGGACTAGTATATGCGGAATACGGGATGTTACATCCTCCCCTTCTTAGGAACATTCGTCCTCGAATGATATTAAAGTTAACCAGCCCAAACAAGCTCAAGCCTAAGTTAAGTACCACTATTAGACAGATAATATATATAGACTTATACTTACTCGTTAATGCCTCAACTCGACACTTCCACCTTTCTCATTGGACTGAAATAGATGAGGATACTTGGATTTCATCGCTTCTTCCGCTTCCCATGTAACTTCTTCTACTTGTTGGTTTCTCCACAGTACTTTTACGGAATAGCAATGGCGATCCAGAATAGCAATGGGTACTTCTTCATAAGTGAGATCTCCCATAACTTGTACATCTTCAATAGGAGTAATACGAGATGGGTCACCTATACACTTTCGAAGCATTGAGACATGAAATACCGGATGGACTGTTGAAAGCTCTTGGGGTAGCTCTAACTCATATGCGACTTGGCCAACTCTTTGAATAATATTATATGGCCCTATATAGCGTGGACTTAACTTTCCCTTTTTACCAAATCTCATCACCCCTTTCATTGGTGACACCTTCAAAAATACCCAATCTCCTATAGCAAACTCCAGCCCTCTTCTTCTAATATCTGCATATGATTTGTATCGACTTTGAGCCGTTGCCAGCCGCTGTTGTATCACCTTAACTTTTTCCATAGCTTGATGAACAAGATCTGGCCCAAATAAGGTAGTTTCACCCACTTCAAACCATCCGATTGGTGATCTACACTTCCTCCCATATAAAGCTTCATAAGGTGCCATTTTGATACTTGAATGGTAGCTATTGTTGTAAGAAAACTCAATAAGTGGTAAATGGTCATCCCAGCTACCTTTAAAGTCCAATACACAAGCTCGTAACATATCCTCAAGTGTTTGGATTGTACGTTCTGCCTGACCATCCGTTTGAGGGTGAAAGGCCGTACTTAAATTCACTTGTGTTCCCAAACTCTTCTGAAATGATTTCCAAAAATTCGCGGTGAATTGAGCTCCCCTATCAGATATAATAGAGATTGGGATTCCATGTAGCCGAACTATCTCTTTAATATACAACCTTGCATACTCTTCAACTGTATAAGTAGCCTTAACCGGCAAGAAGTGGGCTGATTTGGTGAGTCTATCAACTATCACCCATATGGAGTCAAACTTCCGAAATGAGCGAGGCAGACCAGTGACAAAATCCATGTTGATCATGTCCCACTTCCAAATTGGAAGGTCTATATGTTGCATATAACCTCCAGGCTTTTGGTGCTCTACTTTAACTTGTTGACAATTTGGACATTTAGAAACAAATTCTGCAATGTTCTTCTTCATGTCACTCCACCAATACACTCCTTTCAAGTCATGATACATTTTAGTTGAGCCCGGATGGATAGAATATCTTGAATGATGTGCTTCTGTCATAATTCTCTCCCTTAGTCCATCTATATTAGGCACACACAATCTGTTTTGGCACTGGAGTACTTTGTTTTGCGTAAGCTCAAATGCCCTTGTCACCCCTTTTTGTACATTCTCCTTAAGCTGTAATAAAATAGGATCCTTATATTGCTTCTCTTTTACTTCGACTACTAATGAGGATTCTGCTGCATTTTGCACAATAATCCTTTCATCTTGAGATTCAAGAAGGCGAACCCCCAAGCTAGCTAGTTGGTATAGATCCTTAGCTATTCTTTGTCTTTCCATGGACTGCCCATAGGTGTTTGCCATTGTCCTACGACTTAAAGCATCAGCCACCACATTTGCTTTCCCCGGATGATACAAGATATCAACATCATAATCTTTTAATAACTCAAGCCATCTTCGCTGCCTCAGATTCAGATCCTTCTGCTTAAAGATATATTGCAAGCTCTTATGGTCCGTATATATGTCAACATGAACCCCATACAAGTAGTGGCGCCATATCTTTAAAGCAAATACAACCGCTGCTAGCTCTAGATCATGGGTTGGATAATTTTTCTCATGTGGCCGCAACTGTCTTGAGGCATAAGCTATTACTTTACCATGCTGCATCAATACGCATCCTAAGCCCACTCCCGACGCATCACAATACACTGCATACCCTTCTATGCCTTCTGGAAGTACCAATATAGGTGTAGAAGTCAACTTATTTTTCAGCTCTTGGAAGCTTCTTTCGCATGCATCGCTCCATTGGAACTTGGCTGCCTTGTGTGTTAGCTTTGTTAAGGGTGCAGAAATAGAGGAAAATCCCTCAACAAACCTTCTATAATAACCTGCCAACCCAAGGAAACTACGAACCTCCGTAGGTGTTGTAGGTCTTGGCCAGTTCTTCATGGCTTCTATCTTTTGAGTATCAACCCTTATTCCTTCATCAGAGACAATATGACCCAAGAATGCCATAGATTTTAACCAAAATTCACATTTAGAAAACTTTGCATATAGCTTACGATCACGAAGAACCTGTAACACCTGCCATAAGTGATTAGCATGGTCCTCCTTTGATCTTGAATAGACCAAGATATCATCTATGAATACAATCACAAACACGTCCAAGAATGGCTTGAACACCCTATTCATCAGATCCATAAAAGCTGCTGGTGCATTTGTTAGCCCAAATGACATAACTAAAAATTCAAAATGACCATACCGTGTTCGAAAAGCTGTCTTGGGTATATCTTTCTCTTTGACTTTTACTTGATGATAACCCGACCTCAAATCAATTTTTGAGAAACACTTAGCACCCTGTAACTGGTCAAACAAATCATCAATCCTAGGAAGGGGATATTTGTTCTTAATTGTCACCTTATTCAACTGCCGATAGTCAATACACATTCTCAATGAGCCATCTTTCTTACGTACAAATAAAACCGGTGCTCCCCAAGGGGATATACTAGGCTTTATGAATCCCTTTTCTAACAAATCTTTTAATTGCTCCTCAATTCTCGTAATTCTGCCGGGGCCATCCTATATGGAGGGATGGAGATGGGTTGAGTACCTGGAATCACATCAATACCAAACTCTATCTCTCGTTCTGGAGGCAAACCTGGAAGCTCTTCGGGAAATACATCAGAAAATTCATTTACCACTGGAATAGACTGAAGATCTAGTGGCCCCGCATCTATATCTCTCACTCTCACTAGATGACATATGTACCCTTTGGACATCATCTTCTTTGCCTTAAGATAAGAAATAAACTTACCTCTTGGTGTCCCAACATTACCTTTCCATTCAAGGACTGCCTCTTTTGGAAAATGAAAACTCACCCTCTTAGCTCGGCAATCTACCATGGCATAACATGAAGCCAACCAATCCATACCCATTATAACGTCAAAATCTATCATATCTATCTCAACAAGGTCAGCCAATGTGTTACGGTCACAAACAGTTACTATGCAATTACGATAGACTTTTCTAGCTATAATAGACTCGCTAGTTGGCGTAAATACTTCAAATGGTTTAACCAATAATTTTGGCGTTCCTTCAAACTTTCCAGCAATCAATGGAGTTACATATGATAATGTAGAGCCTGGATCAATTAATGCATATACATTATATGAAAAGATGGACAATGTACCTGTAACCACATCAGGTGAAGCCTCCAAATTCTGTCGTTCCGCTAGAGCATATGTACGATTTTGAACTCCACTAGAACTAGCAGTTCCTCTACAACCTCTACCACGACCTGCAGGCACTTGTGGCCCCCTACCTAAATAAGGCACCGATGATGATGATGCAGCAACCGATCCAGTAGGTTGTGCCATGCTACCCATGCCCCTTTGAGGGCAATTTCTCATCATGTGTCCTGGTGTACCACACAAAAAACAAACATTTGTTCCAAGCCGACATATACCTAGATGATTTCTTCCACATTGTTTACAAAACTGTCTAGGAGGTCTTGGTTGGCTCGCACTTCCCTGTTCTTGGTACCCCGCTACTTGTGAGCCTTGACTCTCACTCCTTTGCCCAAATTGATTAGCCCTAGACCCCTGAAACCGAGGTGGAGCGCTAGCTGTAGAGTAGGAAGATGATGGCCTAGGCAGTCTATTAGAAAACCGAGGCCTAAACTCACCTTGGGATGGCGTAAACTGGCCCATAGATCTGGCCCTCTTGGACTTCCCTCTTTCCGACTCTTGTGTCCTTCTCCTTTGCCTTTGATCCTCCATCTTTTGTGCAAAAGCTTGTATCCTTGCTCTATCCATATCTTTGTTCAAAGCAGCAATAGTACAATCCCTAACCAGATATGAATCCAATCTATCCACGTAACGATGAACTCTATCCTCCATAGTAGCTACTACATTAGGAGCATATCTGGCCAAAGAATTAAACTTGAGACTATACTCTCTCACGCTCATATTCCCTTGGTGAAGATTTAAGAACTGAGTTGCACGGGCCTCCTGAATCTCCAATGGCAGATAATGGTCAAGGAATGCCTTTTTAAACTCTTTCCATTTAGCTGAAGGTGTATTTATACCCCTAGATTGTTTCCAAGCTTCGTACCACAATACAGCCACACCTTTTAATCTATATGTGGCTCAACTGCTTCCTTACCAGATACATACATAATATCTAAGGTCCTTTGGATTTGATCAATAAAGTCTTGCGGATCTTCATTAGGATCTGACCCGGTAAATGATGGAGGGTCCAAATTAAGGAAATCACGTATCCGCACACTAGCTTCCCTATTTGCACCACTAGTACCTGCAATTGGACCTGCTTGCCTTTGTCCTTGACCAGCAAGTATACGAGTCAACAATTGGACTGCATTCTTTAAATCTTGGTCAGTAGCATTAACTGGTGGTTCTTGGGGTGCTGCTGCCCTCCTTAGCTCTTCTGGAGACGGAGGAGTGGAGGAATTCCGTGATGAAGACAGTTGAGCCTCACTTTGATTAGCTCGTCTAGGTGGTGATTTGTTGGTCCCTTCTCCAGTAGCCACATCTACTTGCTTACCAGTACTCTTACTTTTCCTAGTAACCGACATTTTTTCTATAATGAAAACAATTCAAAGGTTAGATACGATAAACCTATAACATTGGCTCTATTGCACGATCTAAGAGATGAAGAAAAAGAGACAACTCCTAAATGTCCCGTAGCCTCCTGTTTATAGATGTGGTGCACAACACACCCCATAAGCAAAACTCTACATAGACACGGCTTTGTAGACTCCCTAGGATGACCTGCTCTGATACCACTTTTGTCACGCCTCAAATTACATTTAGACGGACAGGCACTCGATGCCCTAAAGGCCCGAGAGAACCGGCTTATAACCTGTGATTCATCATGCATATAACTATGACAATTAAGAAGCTTTGACTATAGATAAGCTGCCTGAATAACAAGACCAACATAGATAGGCCCAAAACTTATGTACACGATCTGGCCATTGAGGCCACAACTGTTAAGAGCAAAGACATAACTAAGTTTTACTTTAACATTGGTCTACAAAGCC